>LSRZ01000040.1:4717-46941 GCA_001625125.1 Haemoproteus tartakovskyi | reverse complement strand
TAATATATATATATATATATATATATATATATATATATATATATATATATAAAGAAACATATATAAGGCATTATGAAAAAGGAAATGTAAAAAAAAGTAATAAAACATAAATAATAAATAAAAAAGAATAAGGGATAATAAATAATAAATAATGAATAATGAAAACTATTTGAAATGTTTTTTTTTCTTTTGTCTTAAAAAATATATATACTTATACATAAATATATAGATAATATTAGATGTGCATTAGAGATCTTAAAGCGCGTTAACTTTCAAAAATTTAGTAAACGTAAAGACGTAGCAAATTAAAAAAATAAAATAATACATATATAATATAATTTTTTTTAAATATTATTATTATTACTAATATTAGCATTAGTAGTAGTATTAGTAATAGTAATAAAAGCACAGTATTTGTAGTGTTGTATAAGAAAATCATATATATTTATATGTTTATATATTTATATGTTTATATAAATATATACATATGGCTTGGATGTAAACAATTAGAGGGACTAGTTTTTATTTTAATATAAAAAGAGGTTTGTTTCTAGTTGTAGGGATAAGAAAAATGTATGTTATTTTTATATTGTTTAGTCTTGAACACTATTTCTAACTTATATTCTAAAAAAGAGTTTCGACAGACAACGAAACAAAATGACCATGTCTGTTTTTTATTTTATTTTGACAAATTAATTAAGTATCAATGTCATTTACAACTAAAGCAAATATGCTCTTTGTTTTTATATTAAGGAATTAAAATAGAGAAAATAGTAAAATTACTTCATTTTGAAAAACGAAAACTTAAAGTTACAAAACGGAAATTAAAAATTAAAAAACGGAAATTGAAAATTAAAAAACGGAAATTGAAAATAAAAAAACGGAAATTGAAAATTAAAAAAAGAAAAATGAAAATTAAAAAACGAAAATTGAAAATTAAAAAACGAAAACTTAAAATTATAAAACGGAAACTAAAGATAAACACAAAACAAAACAAAAAAAAAAAAAAAAAATACAAGGAAGAAGCAACATAGGATAAATGCATTTCTCACTTGCTAAATCAAAATATTTAGTTGTATTGTTTTGTTTTGCCAAACATCACTTCAATTTTTTTTAAAACATCGACGCATTCTTTATCCTTTTGTTTCGTTGTACAATAAAAACTACTGAAGAATTTCTTTTCAAAATATCACAGCAACAAATCAGACGTCAACAAAACAACGTTAGAAATACGGAATGGATTTTGTTTTTTTCAATTTGGAAAAATTGTTAAAATTCGAATATCGTGTGTTTGTATTTCTTCCTGTGTTATGAAATTGAGGATGCAACGATGTGTTGATTTTTTGGGAACTTTGACGTATACATTTAAAATATTGACAGAATTTTTTTAGAAGACAAGCTAAAATCCAATAATCAATTTGCTCAAAAAATAAAATTAATATATGAATATAAATATTGGTCTGTTGTAAAATTGCCTGTAACGTATCATGTGTTATTTTAAAAAATTGACAAATATAAATAAAATCTTTTTTTTGTAAATACATATATAATAAAAAAGCTATATATAATCTACAATATTTTTTTTCCATTTTTTCGTTTCTTAAAACATATTTATATTGTGCTTGTGCTTGTGATGGTGACAGGAATAAATTTTTATTTCCACCGGTTCTCTTACAGTGGAAATATAACATAATTATTACATCACTATCTATACCTAAAGACTGAAATATCATATTTTTTGTATAAAGAGAAATTGAAGTTATTAATTTATGCAACAAAGCAAAATCATAATGGAAATTATTTACATTCATATTAGCAGAAGAACATATATAACATAAATGGAAATAATTTTTTACATATATTCTTTCATATTTATTTATTTCTTCTAATATTTCTAGTCCATATTTAACTGTAAAATTACTGATACATAAAGCTCTACAGAAATTGGTAATTTCTAGTTGTTTTCTTTGTAGTTTATATCTATTCATCTTCATTCTCAAACATTTACTTTTTATAAATGCAAATACTAATGCATTAATTTCATCTTTTTTTTGTTCATAGAATATTAATTGTTCTTTTGTCAAACCAGATATTCTCATTTTTTCATCATCTGTAAAAGAACTGAAATCAACGGGCTTTTGTTTTTCTACTTCTTCTCTTTGTAATTCACTCTTTATATCACTCTTTTCTTCACTTTGTAATTCACTTTTTAATTCATTCTTTATCTGTTCCTGAATTCCTTCATTTTTATCCATCTTTACTTGTAGGTTCATCTCCTTCTCCTTTTCCATTTTCTCCTTTTCCATTTTCTCCTTTTCCAATTTCTCCCTTTCCATTTTCTCCTTTTCCAGTTTCTCCTTTTCCAATTTCTCTCTTTCCATTTTCTCCTTTTCCATTTTCTCCTTTTCCATTTTCTCCTTTTCTAATTTCTCCTTTTCCCTTTCTTGTGTCCCTTCCTTGTTTGTACTTCTGTCGACTATTTGGTGAAAGTACAACGAAAATGAAAACAGTTGAACTGTTTTTGACATAGTTAATTCCTCATCAAGAGCACACATCATTTCTAAAAGAAATTTTGTTTTAGCTTCTTTACTTTTATGCATTGTACTTTCAATATATGCAATTTTTTGTTGAAACAGACTTAACACTTTTCTTTCATTTTCTTTTTCTACTATTAAATACGAATCTCCTTTTTTTAATCTCGCTGCTCTTCCAATCATTTGTTTATACTGAGTAAGAGTTAAAAAATGTTGAGCAATAAAAGGGGAAGCAATTACTACTCTCTCAACTGAAAGATTTAATCCTACTGCTAAAGTGGAAGTACATGTTAACAGAAGTAATGTTTTTTCTCGAAATGCTAATTCTATTAATTTTTTAACTGAGTTATTAATGTCACTATAATAATAACACAACCCATTACTTATTAAATCTTTCATTTGTTCATAAGCATATTGATCAATATATGATATTTGTTCATTTAACATTTGTCTTTTTTCTATTATTTCATGTTTTGTATTTATTGAAAATAAAGGAATACATTTCTTTATTGCATTTATAAAATCTACACAATTTTTTTTAGTTGAACAAAATACTAATGTGTTCATTTCATTTAATATACTTTCTATAGATACATATAAAACGGCATATAAAAAATTGTTCTTTGGTAACAACTGGTATCTTCTTTCATTAATAAAACTACTACTATTACTTCTATTACTACTACCAACAATACCAGTACCAAAACCAGTAGCAGTAGCAGTATATGTACCAGTGCTACTACTACTACATCTTCTGTCTACATTTTTGTTTTTACTCTGAAGATTATTGTCTTTGTTTTCTCCCCATTGTTTATTCGACTGTTTGTTTGTTTCTCTATTAGTAGTATTAAATTCATTAGTGTTTTTGTTTTTATTCATATTTTTGTTAAGTGTCTCAATGGTATTTGTTTGAAACATAAATTCATGAATTTTTTTCCTTATAAGTAAAGATTGATTTATGTTTTTTTCTACTTCTGTTTGTTCTATTTCTTTAACATTTTGAATGGGTATTTTACTGAACCTTGGTTCTTTATCTGTCGTCCCGCTTTTTTCATAACACCTCATCTCATTATTTTCGTTATTTTCGTTATTTTCTTTCATTTCTTTTTTTTTTAAATGAAAATCAACTAAACTATATTGACGTTGAAATGTACCGTCTGTTGTTTTTTCATATACATTATTGTTACAAATATAATGTTCTTTAATTTGTTGTGGTCGATAAGTAGAAATATATATTTTTGCATTTAACCATTTTTTTAAAATATGTAACCCATTAAGTGTTCCACTCATACACAGAATTTTTGTTTCTGTTTTTAAAGTTGTAGGAAGAACTAGTGATTTATTTTTGTTATTAAAAAACAACAGTTTTGCTATTATATTTTCTATATATATACCCCTCGGTATTTCACTGATAATGTGAAATTCATCAATTATTAGAACAGAGGTAGTTCCAATTAATTCTTTTCTATTAATATAATTATTCAATCTTTCATATGTACATAAAATAATTTTCCCTTCATTTATAGGTGAATCATTTTTTCCCCTGTTTTTTTCATTTCTTTGATTTTGCCCTTTTCCTTTTTTGTTTTTTTTTATTTTCTCCTTTGGCTTCCCCAATATCAGTAGTTACAATTATATTAGTTCCTTTACAGATATTTTTAAAATAAAGAAATTTTTCGTTAATTAAAGAATTTAATGGAAATACAAAGAATATAAAATCATGATTTTGTATATGTTCAAAAAGAAAAATTTCGGAAACCAAAGTTTTGCCTCCTGAAGTTGGAGCAACATAAATAAAATGTTCTCCTTTTTCCCAATCTACACTTTTTAACATTTTTAAACAATCTCCTTGCCATGTATATAGATGTGTAATGTTTTCTTTTTTATAATTTTCTATAATTGTTTTATTAATTTTATAAGAGGATATATCACAATAGTATTGTTCTAATGGAAATTCATTTTTTTTATATTCATTTCTGTTATATTTGTCTTCGTCTTTATTTGGTTGTTCCTTTTTATATTTATATGAAAGTTGGGAATTTTGTAGATTTGAGGAATTGTAAGAAAATTGGGAACTGTAAGGAGAAACTCGTGGACTGTAAGGAGAAACTTGTGTATTATATGAATGAAATGGGGGATTATAAGAATGGAATGGGGGATTATAAGAATGGAATGGGGGATTATAAGAATGGAATGGGGGATTATAAGAATGAAATGGTGGACTATAAGAATGATATTGTGTACTATAGGAACGAACATGTAGACTATTGGTTGTTCCTTTTTTCCACAATTCACTATTATGTCTTTGATCTGTTCGAATATTATATTTATTACCAGTATTATTTGTTTCGACATTTTCAAAACAATTCCCTTTTGTATCAATTTGGTTTGTTGTTGATTTGGGCATTGGCATAGACATGGGCATAGACATGGGCATAGACCCTGTTGTCAGTGTCATTTCTTTTGGTGTTGGAATTTTCGTTAGGATTGTTTTCTGTGTTGGTGTTTGTATTGGTGTTTGTTTTAGTGTTTGTATTGGTGTTTGTTTTGATGTTCTTATTGGTGCTTGTATTGATGTTTGTATTGGTGTTTGTATTGATGTTTGTATTGGTGTTTGTATTGATGTGTGTGTTGGTGTCTGGTTCAATGTTGGCATGGACATGGTCACAGGCATAGACATTGTCAATGGAATTGTATTTGTCATTGTCTGTATTGATGGTTTTAAATTTGGAATAGATCTTGTTCTTTCTACATGTCTCCATTCCATGTTTGTTTTTACATTTGTTTTTATATTTGTATTTGTTGATGTGTCAATGATTGGTAGAATGTGTTCTCGTTGTTTTTGTTCTTGTAGTTCCTTCTGTTGTTGATTCCATCTTTCAATTTGTTCATATTTACTACAACTATAATTTTCATGAATACGTCTTCTTCTACGTTCTTCATTATATTCGTTAAGGTTATTAATGTTTTCATGTGTATGAAAATATGTTTCTTTATTTTTCTCATTTCTTTGATAATCAAAACTTCTTCTTTCCCAATTTATATGATTCGTATAATTCGTATAATTCATAGAATTCAAATGATTTTCATTTTTATTTTCACTTTTACTAATTTCATGTACACGTCTTTCACCTTCGTTTCTAAAATTTGTTTTCTGTTCTTTCATCACTGATTCATTTTTAATTTCATATGTACTTCCATATCTACTATCATTTCTATTCCCATCTATATTCTCATCTCTGTTCCCATCTCTGTTCCCATCTTTATTCCCCTGTACATTTTGATTTTGATTTTGGTTTTGATTTTGATTTTGGTTTTGATTTTGGTTTGTATTTTGGTTAGGGTTTGGATTTTCTGTTTTTCTTTTCTTTTTTTAATGAATTGTCTAAATACTCCATCCAACCGAAATTCATTTTGCCAACTTCTCAATTTCACAATTTCTGTATTTTTCAACTTGTTCTCAAATTTTCAATTTCTCAATCTTCCAATTTTGCTAACAGTTGAAAACATAAACAGAAGGAATAATAACATCGTGTGTGATTATATTTACATAGCATCAACGAGAAATGAAACAAAAAAAGAAAAAAGGTACAGAAAAATAAAATAATGTTTAAATAATGTTTAGGTTTACAAAGAACGATGAGAACTCTGTAATAATATAAATATATATGTATATATAAATATGCTTATATTAATGAACACATTAATCACTGAGTTTAATTAGTATACAAATACAACATAAAATCAAATCAGATCAAATCAAGTAAAATCAAATTCAATAAAATAAAATCACTTAAAATGAAATAACACAATTTTCTACTATTGTACTTTTAATCGCGATGAAAACTACTTCACTAAAAAATACACAGAGGTTATCTATATATGTATAAATATTTAATATGATAATCCTTTTTCAATCTTCCGTTCTTTTTTCTTTTTTTTTCGTTCTTCTTGCCGCTAGTTATTATTTTTTTTTCTTCTTTTTTTTTTTTTTTTTTATTTCTTACTCATTTTTTAACATTTTTACTTAATATCTATATATGTTTTCATAATTATTTTTTTCTTTTTTATTTAATTTTTTTGGATAAAATCTGATAAAACCTGATAAAACTTGATGAACTTATGATGAACATTTTGAAAATTTTTGAAAATTTTGTTTTTTTTCCAGTATCATCTTCATCATAAAATAGAAGAAAGTAGAAAAGAAGAATAACTGAGAAAACATCAAAAAGAAAGAAAATGAAATATGAAAGATGGAAGAAGAACGAAATAAGAAGAAAGAAGACAGGGACAAAAACAAGAAATTAGTAGACAAATTATTTCATTACTTTAAGTATAGGAGACCTATTTTTTATGAGAAGATTAATTTTTTAAGTAACTGAATTTAATTCTTCAGAATATTATGTTTTGTATTTCTTTTCTGATTTGTAACAAAACGGATCAATAAAACAGACAGGTAGACGGATAGACATACATACATACGAATATATCTGGTCAAACTAGTCACACTTAAAAAAAGTCCCATCATGAATGAATCAGAAGAAATGGACAACATGGATCAATCCACAGGTGAAAATAAAAAATAAAAAATAGAAAGAAAAAAAAATTGAGAGAAAAAAGAAAAAAAATAACACAATAATACTATATAGTATACAATACAATAGAATACAATATATAGCGTATACAGAAAGAACGAATAGAACAAACAGAAAATAGGCAAAAAAAAGAAAGTATTTCTTCATGTGTAGTGTTTATGGTAAAACCATTTTGTCTTCATGAAGAAATGAAAAGAATGTTGTTCATTTGTTTGTATGTGTATACTTTTTGAAATTGAAATTTCTAGTTTCCATTTTCCAATTTCCAATTAAATTGAAAACCCCAATGAAACATAAATATTACATATACATATATATATAAGGATATATAAACTCACGTCGATACCCACATAAAAATAAATATCATATTGTGTATTATAATTATCTCCATTACACTACAACGAAACCGAAAGAAATGAAATTGGCGTACTAGTGAAATTGGAAATAACACAATCATTTAATATGTTGACTTTAAAAGAGTTGTATATAAAGTTGGTTTAAAAATAAAAAGGGTTAAAAAGGTTAAAATTGTTAAAATGGTTAAAAGGGGTAAAAGAAAAAAGAAAAAAAGAAAAATGAAAGAATGAAAAAAAAAAAATCGAACTATTTTTATTAATAATCTATTATAGTTAGAGTAAAGAGGGATTGAATATAGTAGTGAATTAAAAATGTTTCTAGAGATTCGGGATTTAATGTAAACGGTTTACGTTTTAAGGTTTAACTTTCAAATTTTAAAATATCAGTTTTTTTAAGATGTGAGTTTTAAGTTTTCAGATTTAAATTTTGGGGTTAAGGATTAAGGGTTAAGGATTTCAGGGTTCGGTTGTACATTATGATCATATATAATTGAAACAACATTTCAAAACATATACAATTTGTATACTTTCATACTTACATACTTAGTGATAAGTACATAGTTGTATGTAGTGGTTTGGTTTATAGTTGTTTGGTTTATAGTTGTTTGGTTTATAGTTGTTTGGTTTATAGTGGTTTTATTTATAGTTGTTTGGTGTATAGCTGTTTGGTCTATAGTTGTTTGGTTTATAGTCATATATGGACAAATAAGTACGCATATACATTTATGCTGATGAGACATGGCGTAAGATATAAAGAAAACAAAAAATAAAACAGAACAAAAAAAAAAAACTAAAAAACCAAACAAAATAAAGAAGTAAGATGTAAGAAGTAGGTTTAATTATACTCAACGTGTCTACTCCATTTTCTTTTTTCTTTCTTTCTTTCTTTCTTTATTTATTTATTTCTTTATTTTTTTTTTTTTTTTCATCAAGCAGAAATGGAACTATTCCTAAAAGAAATTGAAAATGTAATAGCAGCAAATGAAACCAACAACATAAAAGAAGAGAAAAATCAAAATGACGATATAGAAACAAGTGAAATTGAAAAAGAAATAAAAAAAGAAATAAAAAAAGAAATAAAAAAAGAAAAAGAAATAAAAGATATAGAAGAAAAACAGAAAAAACAAGAAAAAGGAAAAAATGAAAGTGGAGAATATTTGATAGAAGAAAATGGAGAATATTTGATACAAGAAAGTGAAGAATATTTGATACAAGAAAGTGAACGTATAATTGAAGAAAAAAATAAAGATGGTGTACATATACAATCAAAAATAAATATGTTTGTAAATGAAATTGATTTTATAAATAAAATATTGGACATATATGAAAAGAAACGACAAAGAGAAAAAAATTTAGAAGATTCTCATTTAATAAAAAACAACTTAAAAAATGAAAGTGATGAGATTTTAAAAGATGTAATTAGTTTAGAACTTGGTTTTAAAAATTATACAATTGGAAATGAAATCGAACAAGTATTGCTTCAAATTACAGATAATCTAGAATTCATTAAAAATAAAGATTTTGTACTTACTGCAAAAAAATCGTTAGATATAAGAGTGAACGATTATCGAAATAACGAAATAAGTGACAAATATTTTTCAAAAACAATAATAGAGCTTGCGAAAGAAGTGCAGAACCAAATCGAAGCTGAAATTGTAGAACAGAAAGAAAAAGAGAAAGAAGAAGAGAAACAAAGAGAAAAAGAGAAAGAAAAAGAGAAACAAAAAGAGATAGAGATAGAGAAAGAGAAACAAAAAGAGATAGAGGAAAAGAAACAAAAACAAAAAGAGGAAGGATTACAATTAGGACAAGAACCAGGACTAGAATCTGAACCAGCATTAGAATTAGGACTACGACTAGGAATGGAATTAGGATCAGCATCAACATCAGCATTATACACTTCCAAAAATAACTTTAGAAATATTAATTTGGTGAAAGATGCTAAACAAATTGTTTCAAGTGAAGGTAAGTCCAGTAGAATTATTTTTAAATAATCAAATTAAAATCGTTAGACATATATGAAACGTTAAATGTCACATCTTTTCCTTTTACAAATATATATACCAGTCTCTTTATAAAAATACTTATATATATATAATATATGGATATTAAAAAAAATATATTATAAACATCTCTTTTTTTTTTTTTTCTTCCTTTACTAATTTTAGGTATCAAGGAAGCAAACAAGGAAGGAAAAAAAAAGTCCCATACTCTTAGAAAAACTGACAGAGAACAAAGAATAGAAACAACCAGTTTTTTTCACAAAAAAAAAGTAACATATGAAAAAGAACAAAATAAATTATAACATGTTTTATTTTTTTTTATTATCAGATCTATGTTCATATGTTCATATGTTCATATGTTCACATGTTCTTATGTTCACATGTTCTTATGTTCACATGTTCTTATGTTCACATGTTATCCTTTTTTTTAATTTATTTTATAGCTGAAGTTAGTTGATAAGTGGAAACGTGTAGCAGAACAATCCAAACTTAGTGAAGACACATCTGAAGATTATTGACGAATGTTTTTTGAAAAAACCAAATCTAAATAATTCTTTGGATATTATAAAACATTAATTGTGAATTCCTTTATTCTTTTAAAAAAGAAGGAAAGAATTATATGGAAGAAGAGAGTATATAAATGATATATGATTTCTTTTTATTTTTATTTTATTTGTTCTTACTTTTTATTTTCTATATTTTTACAACTGTTTTATTGTTTCGATTATAAGTTTCTTATTACATTTATCCATTTGAAAAAAAATGTGAAGATTTTTATATTTCCACATTTTTGCATTTTGAAAAGATAAGACAGTTAAATTGAATAGGTTCCGAGTAAAAAGTTTCTTCATTAATATCCAATATATATGTATATATATATATATATATATATGTGTCTCCTTTCCACTATGTCTTGTTTCCTTCCTGTTTTTTTAACTTAAATTGTATCGGTTAATTTCTCGTTAGCATTATTTCGTTTATTGGTTTTGTTTTGTTTCCTTTGCTTGACTTTATTACATTTTTTATATTTATTGTTACCAACATAGGAATATCACAGTATATAATATATATGCGTGATTACGAATATATGTTTTCTTCGATATCCCTTATTTATATTTTGAATTTTTTTTTACGCGTATCTACTGTTTTTATTACAGTTCCATTTTACACGACATCTTTACAAGATAATTTATATTGCATGTTTTTTTTGTGTGTTTTTGTGTATTTTCTTTTTCTTATTTTTTTTTTTTTTTTTTTTTCTTATGACAAAGAAATATTCTAGTCAAAATTTAAGGTCACTAAAACTTAAAGGACAAAAGATGCATTTTCCGTTTTTATCGTTTCTTTTTTTTGGTTTTTTTTTTTGTTTCCTTTTTTGTTTCTGCTTTTGATTTCTTTATTTTGTATGTTTGTTTTTTTCTTTTTTTAAAAATTTTATGCATATATACATTGGCAATAACTTATAAACAAATAAGGAAGCCGATAATTATTTTCTTAAACTAATAGAACCTTTGAAAAGTTTTTTTTATTTATCATTCTTTTTGTAATATCACCATATTTTATTTTTTTTATATTAATATGAAACGAACCTTGTTTTACCATGTTCTGGTTATTATTCAAGGTCTCGAAGGTTGAAAAGTTGAAAACTAGAAAAGTTGAAGGAAGTGTAAAGGGAAAAGCATAAACAAAATGAAAGGACTGGGCTTTGTTTTTCAAAGAAATTATTTTTCTGTTTTTCTATATGCAGAAAAAAATCTGAACCAGAACCTGAACCTAAACCTGAGAAAATTGAAAGAAAGGAATTACGATTGGTTATACCGACAATGTATTCGAAATACTAATACAGATAGTGGAGGAAAAGAAACATTTTCAGAATATCAAGAGAAAAAAGAAAAGGAAAAAGAAACACCTTTTCAAAATCATCAATTTGTTGATTTTTATCGAGATAAAAGTCGTAACATAGGAATAATAGCTTTTAAAAATATTAATGAAAAAAAGAACAGCTTTAATGAATTTATTAATGAATTAAAAGATGTGATAAATCATGTAAGTGAAATATTTGCAACAGAAGAAGAAGGAGAAGGAGAAAAAGAAACAAAAAACAATAAAGCAAACTATGAAACAAAAAGTAAAAAGAAAAATAAAGATGAAGATGAAGAAAAAGATACAGAAAAAATTATCAATGGAAGTAAAGATTTAGACACGAATAATAAGACATATACATCAGAAATGGAGGGACAAAGAGAAGATGAAACAGAAGGATCATTTCATAGAACTGGTGTCTCTATAATACAAAATTTTCGAAATAAAGATAATTATTTAATTAAAAATATTAAAAATCGAATTCCTTACTATGATAAGAAATTAAAAATGGTACTTATTACTAGTACAATGGAAAACACGTTTTTGAAATCTGTTGATTTTAATTCTTTTTTAAAAAACGATGATGAAATGAATGTGGAATTATCGAATACCTTTCGATATTTATGTAATCATCTTCAAAATATTCCTTTAATTACAATCTGTAATATTAATGGTAGTTGTTTTAATGGTGGGTTAGATATTTTATTGTCAACAGATTTTAGAATTGCTGATAAAAAAAGTAAATTTGGTTTTGACAAAACATACCTTGGCGTATTTCCTTATGGTGGTTCAGTCCAAAAACTTATTCGACATATTAATTTAAATCAGGCAAAATATTTATTAATGACGAATTCTATCATTGATGCCAAAAGAGCATTAGATATGAATTTGATAGATATATGTTTTGAACATAACCACCAGAATTATTTAGACAATTCTTGTGTTTCTTTTCGTGAGGATTTGTCATATGAAGAAAAGTGGAATATTATAAAAACTAATATAATTGATTATTTTGGAGATATTTTTCAATATAAAACATTAGAAGAGAAAAAGAAAGATGATAGCTTTCTTTTCTCGTTGTTTTTTTGTTTTCAATTTATATTTATACCTCATTTTGTTTTACAAAATATGAAAATAAGTATTAATGAGGGACTCAGTTTGATAGACAGTAATTCGTATCTCGATTTCGACAAAGCTATTTTTGAAAAGAATATTAATTCAGCGAATCGAGTAGACGTTCTCAATTATTTCAAAAAACGAAAACCACCTGTTACTTCAACACGTAGTATATAGTTCTTCGAATGTAATCGATTTGATTGTACACCATAATATGCTAGACCATACCGTATCTTTAATCAGATATAAAATGAAATAGAAAAAAGAACAACAATTGATTCTAAGGATAGAGAAACAAATGATTTTTTTAGTAGTATTCATTTCTATACACATATGTATATATGTATGAACAGAAATATCGTAAGAGAAATCGAAATCAAATTGTGTTAAAGTGAGCATGCCCTCACTTCTAACAAATAAGATATATATGTCATCATCATTATACGATTATAATATTATAACATTATAATATTATAACATTATAATATTACAACAATAAATGGACGTGAAGTGAACTTGCAAGATTGCAAACATATATATTCTCCATTTTTCACCTAAACAATATCATAAGTCTCCATTTTTATTTATTGTCTTTTTCTTTATATTCTACTTTTTTCAAAGCGTGTTTTTTTTTTTTTTTATCTGTCTCTTTTTCCTGAATTAATCAGTGTTAAGACATAAAGTGTAATCACATCTCATAAAATGATTTGCAGTAATGTATTAAATACTGAAACCTTTTTATTCTCCTATGGTTTGTGGTTTGGTTTTATGTTGCCTAGCTGATTGTGATTTTATTCATTTGTTTTGAATAAATCCTGCTCGCTAGGCGTGTTGGTTCCAATGAGAAACCAAATACATGAACAAAAAATACGAATTAATAAAACATATAAGATGTAACAGTTAAGTAAGAAGACATTATAGAAAATAATTCAAACAGATGTATACATATGTATTGGAAATGTAATTCTTTTGGGAGGCCTTTTTACCTTCACTCTTTTTTGAACAATTTCCTTTTCTCACTATGTTATGCAAAATTTGAGATTTTTTTTTTAAATGTACAAAGAATGATGCTGGCACCATTTTATATTAATATGTTTATATCGCATGAAACATATATATGATATGGAACTTCACTTATAAAGAACTTATAAATTAAGTGCAACATACATATGTGATTAATTTATATAATATTTTTTTCCCCCCAACGATAGAAAGAAGAAACAATAAAAAAAAAAGGTTCTTCTCGTATTAAACTCGGGGGTTATTATATAATAAAAAGAATTTATGTATTCATCCTTTTAGAATATTCGATTTATTTATGTAGCTTTTTCTCTCCACTCAATTCACTCATTCATTCATTCTCTCATTCAAGTTACTCTCACAATCAAATCATTCACATTAGGTAGTCGTTTTTTTCTTTTCTCATAATATAAATGAGTCTAATATTTTCTCATTTACATTTTAAGAAAAGGGCAAAAAGATCTACAATGCAACAGGTTTAAACATAATAACCAAAATGTACTTAACACCTGTATATATGAATATACATATATATATATATACTATATTATACATAATAAAAAAAACAGATAAACAAATAGACAACAAGTAAAATATTGATTTTTTTTATTATACTCAATAAGATGTATTACACAAGATTCATTACATTGGTTTTCATGTATCCAATGTATATCTCTTTAAGTAAACTATATAAATAGGTACATACACATCATGAATGTGTATCTGACACTGTTAAGTATGTAATGATAAGTAAAGCAGCATCTACATTTCTTTGCTGACAGTTGCTCTGAAAGATATATTTTCAGAACAGGCACTTTTAATTCATTTCCACTCTTTATAACAAAGATACAAAGCATTTCACATATATATATATATATTTTTTTTTTTTCATTTTATCAGATATGTAATAAAAAAAAAAAATTCATCCCCATACTATTTCAGTAACACAGACCAAGATTGAATTGTCATCATTAATAAAAGAAAAAAAAAAAAATATATATATATATATATGAGAGTATACATTTGTATGTTTCTTTTTGTCATAAGTAAAATGTAAGTTTTATTAATTTATTTATAAATATGTATATATATACATATATATATATATATGTATATTCATAAAACATATGTAAGTAAAAATGTATATAAAGATATATATTATTGTTCGATTAAAAAACGAGAAAATTGAAATCAGGTATATATTCAATAATCAAGCTGGATAATCTGTCTAATTTAGTTTAGCAAGATTAATTTCTGCATATCATTTCAATATATAAGAAATTGCAGAACTCAAAATCTTGCAAAAGCAGAATATAGAATGGATACCTATTCAGTTGATGAGTAAAGGTATACACTTGCAACCACTAAACATTTTCTTATACACACATAAATGAAATAATGAACAAAATATAAAACATTTATTTTTTATTATAATTGTAATTGGTAATGAAAAACATTAAAACATATTCATTTATTTATTTTTTTTCATAATTGTAATTGATAATGAAAAACATTAACATACATTTATTTAAAATCAGCTACATTTTTTATCAACATGGGTGAACATTCAGACCCGAAAGGCGATTTCGATAAAAATGTTGTCATCACTTTTGAAATAAATGAACTAACAAGTATGCAGGCGTTTCACATCTGTTACAATCATCTTACCACATCTCAAATGGAAACTGTTTATCTCTCTACTAGTACAATACTAGTATAACTATAGAAATTAAAGTCGCAGTTATGTTATTGCCTTTATTTCGTTTCAAAAGTACACTTGTTTTGATAATGTATTTCGAAATGAGATATCACAATATATGGAATACAAATCATTTATATGTGAAATGTGTCTAATGTCTTTATAAAATGTACAACATAGTTTTGCACAATTTATAAATGACAATTTCATATATTCGTTTCCTTTTATATCAGATAAAAATGAGACGAAATGGAAAGGTATCATAAAAAAAAACTTTTAATTAATTATACCATCCATCCATCTGATAGTTTGTGGTTTTTTTTTTTTTTTTTAGCTGATCGTATTTATCCTATTAAAGATAAGTACTCACAACAAGAAAGAACACAAAAGTGAAACAAATAATGCAGCAAGGACATGTGTTACGCAATGAATAAAAAACAAAAGCATATATAAATCCCACATCACGTTTATAAAGTTACTGTTATTTTCCTTAAGATGAAAGTCAATATTGTAATATAACAAGGAATGCGCAAACATGATATATAAGAACACACAGCTCAAAAAAGTGTTTGACACATATCTATTACGGGAATATACTATGTCAATGTCACTAGCATTCTATTTTACAATGCACATTTACAATCTATTGATAAGTGACATGAACTGCTGGAGCATAATACTGTCTGATAGTTATTACTCAGCTATAAATAGCGGTGATCAACTCATTATTCAATATCCATTATATTTTGTTTCAAAACAACTCGAAACGATTCAGATTTGTTCTGTTTATTATAAACAGTAATATCAACTACATTAATCTTCGGCAGTTTACGTATTAAAAAATGTTACTAACAAAACATTTCGACCGTTTAATTCAATCGTTTCGTTCAGCCGTTGGTACAGTCGTTTCGTTCAATTGTTTCGTTCAATCGTTTCGTTCAATCGTTTCGTTCAATTGTTTCGTTCAATCGTTTTGTTCAATTGTTCCGTTCAATCGTTTCGTTCAGCCGTTTATACAGTCGTTTGTACAACCGTTTATTACAACCGTTTATTACAACCGTTTAATTCAGTCAGTCAGCTCAGCTCGTTCAGTCCCTTACAACCATTTAATCTGTGTCTTGCCTTACCATGAGCAGTTCCTCTTTCTTGCTGGGTCTTAACAAAAGTTGTGACACAACAAGATGAAAACATAAAACAAAACATACATTTGATGAAACATAAAACATAAATGACAATAATATAACTCAATACAATACAGCACAAAATAAAATCATCTCATCATGTTATGTTTTCAGGCTCGAATTTTATGAGCATACAACAATAAATTTGCAAAAAAAACAAAAAAAAAATAATAAATATATATTTAAAATAAAAATAAAAAAATATATTTCTGATATAAACGAAAACCGTAAACTTTTATAAAAATGAAATTCATAAACAATTTATATATAAAAAATATATATATATATAAAAATTAAAAAGAAAAAAAAATACTTATTTTAATTTAAAAAAAAAAAAAAATACATGTACATATATATTTATATATATATATAAATTATAAAAAAAAAATACATGTATATATATTTAAAAAAAAATAATATATATATTATATATATATATATAAACATGCAGTTACTAGCTATTTGATACTTTTTCAATTTCAGGGAAAGTAACATTTGTAAAGTTCTTCACCTTAAGAGAGGTTCCTTAATGATATTTAATACATTTTAATGAGCTGCCAGAGAGATTATTTATATATTTTACTTTATACATGTGTATTGGTATTGTAATTATGTTTTAAATGTTTTGTTTAGAAAATTTTCTATTTATTTATGAGGTATTATATTTTGGTGTAATTTATTCTTAAAGAGTTTTATCATTGGTTTGATCCGTATGTATTTGAGGATATGAACGTTTTGTTTTATATGATGAGTTTATTTGTTTATGCATATATATTGTTTTTGTATTGGAATGAAATATATTTCAGTTTTTGTAATTTTCTAGAATTGTTTTGTTGGAGTTTTTATGGGGTGTCAGAAGTGTTTCTAAAAAGTTGTATAAAGTAGTATTTCATGTTAATACACAAACTTGCCAATAAAAATAAATGTCTGGTTACGAAATTAAAAACAGATAAAAAGTGTTTCTATTATTTTCCCAAAAAATGTTCAATTACATTCATCAAGGAATCCATACCTTTTTTTATAAATTTTGTTTATTCCCAGTCTTTGCTTTTGTGTTAACGTACATTTTGGATAAAGTTGAATCTTAATTAAGAAATGGTTTATGTAAAAAGTTTTTGAACCTTATTTTCATGCGATTTATTTGATTACGGTTTATGTGAAAAAGAACCTGAACGTTTCTCAGAAATTTAGTTAAAATTGGTTTTCCCCATTGTCTACATTTTTATAAACCAGCTTTATAACTCTCCGTTCACTTGATTAAATCTGACAGAGAGTGAAAAAGAGAAAAATGGTAAAAGAAACATGAAACATTTAAAAAAAAGATTGAAGAATAAAAGATAATAAAGGAATAACAACCATTTATTAAAAAGAAAAAAAAAAGAGTACGGGAAGAAAAGAAAGCAATGGAGGAAAGGGAAGAAATAAAAATAAAATAACAGATACCAAAAAATATGAAATAAAATAATTTGAACTAAATACATAAAAAATATAAAATTAAAATGAATTGTCCAATAAAGAGGAACAGTTGTAAAATAAAGAACCGTTTCTCAGATATTTTTAAAAAAAGAGAGTTTTACAAAATATATATTTTACAGAATATTGAGCTCAATTGTGGGATTTGCTTTTGACAAATACATTTGATTCAATAACATTACATTTTTGGGAATCCGGTTATTTGTTACAAATAGAGATTACGAAACTGTTTCCATATATTACTATTTTTGTGTATTTATAAAATTTTATATATTCATGTCAATCAATAGAAAAAATCGATAGAAAATGGGGAAGTAACAAACAATTGAAAATAAATCTGTAAAAAAATAAAACGATTGTACATTAAAAAAAGAACATTTTAGAGACCTCCTAAGGTTTACAACTTTTCAAAAAAAATTATTACAAAATTTATGAATTCCTGAAATTAGTAAAACAGAAAATGAATTTGCCTCTTTTTTAATAATAAAGAAAAAAAGAATTAATTTTTAGCTGGTAAATGTTTATCTAGTAAAATTTTATCTGGTCGATTTTTATCTAGTAAATTTTTATCTGGTAAATATATATAGGCTGGTTAACCTTTATAATAACATATTCCTTTTTTTATATAACAAAAACTACTGTGTATTTAACACATCCTATTAATATAAACTATATTTTTTTTTTTATATTGAACAATATGAGGCATCTACATCAAATAAGGTTTTTTTTATTGTATACTCAACTTTTATATTAATAATTAATTTTTATTTGTTCAATTAAAATATATATATATATATGTTAAAATAGGGTACCATTGAAGTAAAAATTTTCTTTTTTAACACAATAATTTATTGTGGAATTATTTCCTTTTCTATTTTATGTTTTTAGCTTACACAATTTTTTATTTTATTTTTAGAAAATACACAAATAAGAAACAGATTCACCAAAAAATTGAACTTAAGGAAAAAAACAACGGATATAAACTTTTTGTTGGAAAATGAAATACTTTTCCTTAAAGAAAAAAATGGAAAAGAGAAGTATGAATAAATTCTCATTATGAGTAAATATATTTCCTTCTTTAAAAATTCGATTACATTTTGTACATATGATTGAGTCCTTTTAATAGGTCAATTGGTTAATTATATGAATTGTTTGGTCGTATTTCTACTAATAAATTTATGGTCTCTTTTATTTCAAAAAATTGTTAATTTAAAACATAACTCCACTTTATTTTTTCTTTTGAAGTAATAAGAATTTTTTTGGAATAGATAAGTATGATATGCACAAAAATAGTTTAGCAACAGAACTATGTAAATGTAGACAACAACAACACCATTGTTGAACCCACTCTTCATAACACTTTCACGTAACAACCTGTCATTTCTTTAAGGCATTATATGTAAAACATATGTATTATACATAAAAAAAAAAAAAAAACTTAAAAACAGAAAAAAAAAGACAAGAACAATAATTTTTTATATTAAAAATGAATGATTCAATAAAAAGCGTCATATCCAGTTTCCACTATACTCATCATATCCTTTTGCTAAAAAAAGAAAAAAAAAAAAATACACATGATCTTTGAGGAGACATTTATTATACATGATTAAATATAGCTACATGTGTGAAATAAAAATATAACATTCCTTAAAGAACAATTACCACCAAATTGATGTAACTAAACAAACATCGATTTTACACTTTGTCAACCCAAAAAGTTATTATCACATTCACCCATTTATCAAATTTATATAAACAAAAATGAACAAATGAACTAATAAACATATGAATTAATACACAAATGAACTAATAAACATATGAATTAATACACAAATGAACTAATAAATATATGAACTAATAAATATATAAACTAATAAACAAATGAACTAACTAATGAACAAATGGACTAACTAATAAACAAATGAACTAACTGATAAACAGATGAACAACTAAACAAAGCCAATAACACAAATTGAAAAACAAAGAAAATAGTAAATAATTATTATCAGCAAAATCTTCAATCGTCATATTACAAAATCAGACGGCACTTCCTGAAAAATTTTCATCATTAAATAATTATTCACCATTACAAACAAAAGAAATGATAATGAAAAGAAAATAAAAAGAATTTATTACAACAAGAATACAAGAAAACACAAAGCAACAATAGATAAAAAAATTTATTTTGTTTTATTTTTTTTTTTTCAAAATAATGTCTTCATATTGTCGGCCCACCAAAAAATGATTCTAATTTTAAAATGGTTCCTTTATGAATATTATTTTCGCTGGTAATGGTTTGCCAATGTTCAACGGAAAAGAACATAGGTTTTGAATTGACCAGCACAAGATGTTGCAGTTTTGTGTTACACTTTTCTGCTGATCTTTTATGTTGCATTTTCATGTTACACTGTAGTTGTACATTTTCTTTTTACATAAAACTACTACAATAAAAAACAAACAATTCTTTTTATATAAATGAACAAAAATATGTCATCACACATAAGATACTTTTGTAAAATGTAAATATATATCAATATACATACATGTATAAAATAGACTATATAAATATATAATCCCCTTTACCTTGATAAGAAAAATAAAAAAAAAACTTTTCTATTTGCTTACCTTTCTAACACAGCAATATGAAGTGATACCTTCTTATAATTTTTCTGAAATTTCTTTCTTTTTGGCTTCCTCTAATTTCTGAGCCTTTTCTCTCAATTTTACTAACTGCATTGATTTTCCACTTAATATTTGACCTCCCCATTTTCTTCTAATTTCTACATTATCATTATACTGCTCTCTACATAATGTTGAGAAATATTCCAATTTATCCATATCACTTTTCGAAACACCATCAAGACAAATGACATTTGCCCTTTTCATATGGACAAGTGTTCCTAAACTGGCTCTACTACTTACAATGCAATAAGGAACATTTTTCAATCTGCATAAGGTTGGTAAGAACAATACTAACTCAATTGGATGTACATCGTTTGCTATTACAACTAACTTGGCTTTATTTTTTTCTATTAAATTTGTAACATGATTCACACCATGTTTTAAGCATATGGCCTTTTTCTCTCTAATATTTTTTTTTTCTAGGGCATCTTCTGCTTGTTTTACTAGTCTCTGTTTTTTTTCAGCTGCCGATTCTGGTCTATAGGACTTAAGGAATGCAAATAAATCTTTCTTCTGAAAAAAGTGAAAAATGAGAAGAAAAAAAAAATGAGAAACATGAGAAAAAAGAAATACAAGTTTATTGGTCTACATGAAACTGAAAACTACAAGTTGAAAAAGAGTTCACAATATGTTTTTTTTCCTTTTTTTTTTTTTTTTCTGTTACAAACCTGATCTTTGGGTAATGTATGTCTAAACTGATTAATAACTGGTGGTACCTTCAATCTTTGCATTAAAATTTGTTTTTTTCTTTGAATGCGAATATTTTTTGGCCATTTTACAAATCTTGTTAAATCAACTTTTTTTCTTCTTCTTACAGCTCCATCATGAATTATTCTTCTTTGAAAAATCAAAGGATTCGATTTTATTCCTTTTTTCTTAGCTGGTTTACCAGTGGTTTTTTTCACAGTTTTCTCTGCCAATGGACATGGGGCAGGAACTTTCTTCGATGATTTCTTGGGAACAGTTTTTGTCTTCTTTGGATTTGCCTAAAAAAACAAAGCGCATAAAATAAACATAAGTACACAAAACATTATAAAAGTATATATATATATATTTGTATATATACTTATATATTTGTATGTATACATATATATTCATATACATATATAACAGTATGGACAACAAAATAAAACACCAGAATTGAAAAAGAAAAAAAAAAAAGTATGGAACACATTATAAAATGAAAAGGTGGTAACGTCATCCAGCTTGTTTAATTGTGTATAAGTTATTTTCCAAAAAAATCCGTTTGTCATGACATTATATATTTGTTTCTTTCAAATGAAACCCTGTCAAGATACATAAAATTTCCTTCCCGTTTATATACAACAACATAAACACATGGCATATGCTAAATTAGATAAACCAAACATTCGCTTTTCACGAATGATATGTGATGAATCTTAATCACATATATACATATATACATAATATTATATATGTAAAAAGGATAAAAAGAGAAATTTTGAAAGCAAGAAAAGTAAATCCATATATGTATACACTTTGGGCTTTGGTATATCAGAATTCTGGATATGTGGTTATCAGTTAACCGAAATTTCACGTGTACTTACCATTTTACAATAATTGAATTACAGGAAATGAATTGGTATACATATAAAACGTTCAAAAATGGGTCAAAAAAAATTGCACAGTCAATGAATTAATATCCGTTTTTCACTTGTCTCGTGACAACTGAAACTTTTAATATTTATCATTAAAATGAAATGTTTTTACGTTTTTCATTTAAATTATTTTTCGTTTTTCGTTTTTCGTTTCTGGTTTTCCCTTATCCGTTTATTCCTCGAGTTAAATATCTTTTTGTTATAACTTATTTTACACGAGGAAAGCAAAATAAAAATATGTTTAAACTAAAAAAAAAAAAAAAAATGGTTATCTGTTCTTGAAAAAAAATTTCAAAAAACAATTATTGTTAAACAATTTACATATAATACATTCACATTATATTTATTTATTTATTTGAAATGTTCAGATTAATTCATGAAATGTATGCGAATTTATAAATGCTCATATTTATATACAGCACTTACGCATGTCATTTATATATACATATTATATATATTATATATATATATTTATATATATGCATATGTTTGTATGAAAAAAAAAAAAAAAATTATCGGACGGTCACTTTTTATACGTTAATGGCAAATGTGAAAGATGAACATTAAAAAAAAAAAAAAATGAAGAAAACGGAACAAGTTAAAGGAATACCTAAATATTTTTTTTTATGTGTGCCGGAAATAGTAACCTTATATAATTAATTAAAATGCTATCATGTATTAATCCATTATTTCTAGCGATATTCGAAATTATGAAAATATATAAATTGTTTATCTGAAAATATATTATTATGTAAAGCATATGTAGCAACTTATTACAGTTTATTTCCGACCAGTGAGAAATGTTGCAGGTACTTAAATGGAAGGTGTAGCCCCCCAAAAAAAGACTCCTTTAGTTGAGATGAATGAAATGTACAATAATATAATTGCTATGAGAAAGGTATTTTTGAGGGGTTCCTTTTATTTTACGTTTCCGCCTCAGACAGTTTGATTAGTTGAAGTGATAATGTGACATTAAAATTGTTTAAATTTTTCATTTTTTTGAGAAAACATAGTACAACGGATTTACAACAAAATTAAAAAATTATCGAATGACACTATTGTTATATTGCAGACACAATATTTTGCCTTTTTTTGGAAAGTAGTTATTATATTATAGACAAGTTCTTCTTCTACATATAAATTATATATATATATATATATGTACATATGTGTAAATGAATTATTCTGAATTGCGTTTGTATTGGCGTTCACATAAAATACATTTCTGTTTTTTTTTTTCATGTATAAAAACTATATACAGAAAATATAAATACCTGCTTTTCCATTACTTTTCAGTTTTTCCTCATTCATTGTAAAATACAGAAAAAAAAGATATATATATTTTGGAAAATGTTACATAATATCAATTATACATAACTTTTTAAATTAAAAAGAACTGAACTTTTGATTTATAAATGACAGGAATGTGGCAACTTTCTTTTTTTTCCTTTTTTTTTTGTTTTCTTTTGGTTTTTCTTAAATTTTTTTTTCCTTCCTTCACTTCCAAATAATTAATATATTCTCCTTATTTATATATATGTATATATAGATATATATAATCGTGTTTTTTGCTATGGGTGTAAGAATTGAGAAAGGGGAGATATTAAAGAATAATGATTCCTGGTTATATGAAACCACAGTATACTTTAAATCATAATAATAAAATATAAAATGTAAAATGTTTAATTTTTTTTCCCCTTTAAATCAAACAAATGACAACACATTTTTGCATTCGGTTTCGTTGTTTAAGTAAAAAAAAAAAAAAAGAGGAAAGAAAAGGGAAAGACGGAAACAGAACAAATTGCACATATAACAGACTTAAATTATAACTTCATTGGAAAAATTCGAATAGATAATAATACCTTTTCCTTTTGTTTTTAAAATGTAAGCATCTACATATATGTACATATATAATATATAAATATTCGTTAAGTAATTCATTCCAATCGTATGCGCTTCGTTCGCATGTATATATATATATATATATTATACGTATACATAATGTATATGCGTATATACATATAAAGTATATAAAACATAAACTTACATTAAGTATATATATATATATATATTTTATTTTTTTTTTTTTTTTTAAATATATATGTAAATTTATTATGTACATAAATATATATAATATATGCATAAATGTTTCAAATTTTTTGAGGGGTTTTTTTTTAAGGACCTTTTTCTTTTTTCATTTTTTGAAAGTCAGAATATTAGTATGGAATTATGTTTCATTGTATTCCATTTTGTTGGGATGAAAGTTATTGTTGATTGAGTTTTTTTTTTTTTTTTTTGTTAAATATTTGTTAAAAGTTTCATGAAAATTTTCCGTTTATGTAATATTATGGTTTTTTATTTGTTGTGACGAAATTGATGATTACAAAAATTTTAATTAAAAGTTTCCCTGAGACGAATAAAACAAAAAACAATTCGACTGGTTGTATCAGTTCCTCTTTTTTTTTGAAAGTTGTTTAAGAGAACAAATAAAAATAAGACAGATATCAGAATATTTACACGTGATTCAACAAAATGGGACTTGTCAAAGTTATAAAGAATCGAGCATATTTCAAGAGATATCAGGTTAAATACAGACGTAGAAGAGGTGAGTTTTGTTTTGTTTTATTTTCCTTTTCCTTTTCCTTTTCCTTTTCCTTTTTTTTTCCTTTTTTTATATAATATGTCATGTTTTAATAGTTTTATTAATGACTTGTGATAATAATATGACGTTAAAATGCGTGTTATGGGTTTTTATTTTTATATGTTTTCCCAATTTATATATATGTATATTTTATTATTTTCTTATGGGTTTATTTTTGTGTGATTAATTTCTTGATGCCTTGGAAAAAAATTTGCATATTGATTTTCCAGTGTTTCATATGCGAATTATATAAATATGCAAGGCTATAATAAGAAAGTGAAACATCAATATAAAACAAGTCGACCATTGTTTTAATTGTAGCAGCGACTCACCTGATATTGATACAATTGTGTTTTAAATTTTATATATGTTATACAGATTTGTTCTTAAACATGTATTGTGATGTGAATTGGGACTGAACTGATTTGTGTGGTGTGATTTTATTGGATTTTTATTATTTTTTTTTTTTATTATATTTTTTTTTTTTGTTTGTTTTGCTTAGAGGGAAAGACTGATTACAGAGCTAGGAAGGCTTTAATATTGCAAGACAAGAATAAATATAATGTACGTAAAGTTCGATTTATTGTGAGAAGAACAAACAACCAAATAATATGTCAGTTCGCCACAGCACATATTGAAGGAGACAAAATATTGGCTGAAGCAAAGTCAAAAGAGTTGGTTCGATATGGTATTCCTGTAGGGTTGAAAAATTATGCAGCAGCTTATGCAACTGGTTTATTGTGTGCTCGAAGATTTTTGAAATCATTAAATTTAGATGGAGTTTTTGTAGGAGCTGAGAAAGCATCAGGAGAACATTTTGATATACTGGGTTCTGATAGACGTCCTGTTAAAGCCTTTTTAGATGTCGGAATAACTATCACCACTACTGGAAATAAAGTGTTTGGCGCTGTCAAAGGTGCAACCGATGGTGGAGTATATATTCCCCATGGAGATAAACGATTTCCAGGATCAAAAACGGAATTCAATCCCGAACAGTTAAGAAAGAATATTTTCGGTATTCATGTTGCAGAATATATGAAAGCCTTAAAAGAAGAGGACAGTGAGAAATATGAATCTCATTTTCATGATTATATTAAGAATAAGATTGAACCAGATGATATTGAACAAATGTATTTAAAAGCTCATGAGAAAATTCGTGCAAATCCTGAAAGACCAGAAAAGAAAACTTCGAAAAAATTCGTGAGTAAAATTGTTAAACCAAAGAAACTCAATGCACAACAAAGACGTGAGAGAGTACAGGAAAAGGTAAAAAAAAAAAAAAAAATAGAAATAGAAAAAGAAGTCTTTCAAGTAGCTATTTGTATGTAGTTACTTATCATATGGTCTCCTTGTGATTATGTATTATTTCATATACATACAAATATTTATGTCAAATATTCATATCAAATATACATATCAAATATACATATCAAATATACATATCAAATGTTGATGAATGCAATAAGAAAAAATGGGAACTTTGTTAGGATCTTTTTGTATCTGATTATCCTTTGAAGGATAATATAGAAAAAGAAATTCCGAACATTTGTAACCATTGGCAAAATCATTTATTGATTCAATTTATGTACTTTGTATGCACGAATTTGTAATGATGAAATAATTATACAGACCTGTATTGAACCATAGTGTGAGAATAACTTTCGAGACTGATCAATTCCGTGCATACAACTATTACATACTATTACATACGTTTATGTATATATATATATATATGTATATATACATAAACACATCATAATAATAATACTAATAATATGAATAATAAAAATAAAATAGAAACAATTCCATATTTGTATACATATTTATGTATTTTCTATTTGGAGAAATTATATATATAAACGTGTATATGTTTACTTACGATGTATAAAAGATTTTTTATGATGAAATTGCACGAGACCTGATTTGAAATAAATTTGAGAAAACTGCTCATTCTGAACAAATCTTTTATGTATAAACAATTGTGTATAATTATGTTTATATATATTATTGTATTTGCTTATATACATTATTGTATTTGCTTATATATATTATTGTATTTGCTTATATACATTATTATGAATCTGATATGAATATGAAACAATTTTTTACATATTTGTGTGAATGGAAGAAATGTAAGATGTTGCATAGAAAAGCTGAAATAAGTACGATGTTTATTACTTTAATATATATATATATATATATATATATATATATATATATATAAATGTATGAATGAGTTATAATGATGAGAATTCACGAGACCTGATTTGAAATTATAATTTGAGAAAAATATACAATATCTGATTAAATCATTTATACGTTTATATAATATATATATTTATGTATAAATAATGATGTGCATAGTGTTCTTTCTTTAACATTTTGTATCAAAATTCTTTTATTTTACAAAAGAATACAAAAACAAATGTGTTTAATCGAAATGCTTAAGTAGAAATATATGTTTTTTAGATTTGTATGTTTTATGTTCCATGTTCTTTTAGTGTTTAGCAAACTATATGCTTTATGTTTATATTAACAACACATCATTTCTTTGTTATTTTTCTTTTCACCTCGTTTACAGTTGGCCAAATACGTAGAAACTTTACAATAAGTTGCTGAAGAAGAAGAGAAGCACGGAAAGGTTTGTAAGGAAGAGTTTGTTGGCACAACGAACTGTAATTTTCTTTTATTATCATTTTTTTTTTTTTTTTCTTTTTATAAATTTGAGATTATTGTGTACCCCTTTATGCTTGCCAAGTTTATTTTTTTAATTGTACAACTATGGTTTTTATATTTATGGAGCTGAAATAATTACTTCGCTTGCTTGTATACGTTTAGATAAAAAGAACCAGTTAGCATTTCATTTGAGTATGAATGTATGTATATATATATTCATACAACTATTTTATATATTTTTTTTTTATACATTTTTGGAATTGTATATAGTTTTTCAACCCAATAAATGTGAAGATAGTTAGAAAGTACTTCTTTTCAGTCTTGTATTTCTCACTAACGAATCTTTGAATTATGTAAAATTCTCAGAAAGCAGTTTTAGAAATGAAACAATTAAAATAATAGTAATGTTAAAATTAGTGAGCTTGTTAATGATAATGTTAGGTAAATGTGAATAGGATAATCTGTGATAAAGTAAATACATTGACAACTTTATGTAACATATGGTAACTTCGATAATCTTAACACATACTTAACATATAATTATTGTCTCATGGTTCTACTGTTTTAAAAGATAGAATATCAATTTGGCAACAATGGTTGTAATATATATTTACTACATTAAGAAAAAAGAAAGAGAAATAACTACAAAAATAAATGAAAAAGCAAAAAACGCAATATCTATATATAATGACCGGTTGTGTATGTTCTTCTATTCGAAATTGATAAAATGAAAATAAATTGTCATTTGTCTTTTCATGATTACTAAAAAAAAATATATATTTCATTTCAGACTGAACATAACAAAAAAGGATGAATAATCGATGAGTTTAATAAGATGCGAGGAAAATATATATATATATATATATATATATAAATATATGTGTGTGTTTGTTTTTTTTTATTTACACTTATATTAGCCGTTAAGTGTTTTCTAAGTTTTCTGTTTTTCCTTAAAAAAATGAAAAATCAATTAACAAGAATGAATGATTGACGAGTTGATTGATAACATGGAATAGATAACACGTTTTGAAATATTTAAAAACAGAAAACATTTCATAATAAAATAGTTTAAATCATCAGTTTCAAAGATTTTTTAAGTATGTTAAAAGGTGAAACAATTAAAAACTTCAAAAAAAAAAATAAACTAAATAAACAGAACAGACTAGGAATATATTTGTTCACATCCGTCTTTCTCTATAGAATATAGAGTATATCATATATATGTTTTTGTGTATATATTATTTAAGAGTGGGACACAATAGTAAATGTTGGAATTTTGGCTATATCCTCATAATCCAACGTAAGGACCTTTTTCTTCGTATTTTGACAAACATGAAAGGTGTAAAAAAATTTCGTTCGAGTAAAAAACGAAAGCATTTCCCAGTATTGGTTTATTACATACTCGACATAATCTGGCACAGAGAAAGAAAAGGAGATGAAAAATATTATGAGAAATATTGTAAAGAAACATATTTTCAATAAAACAAATAAAAATGAGGAGATTTATATTTTTTTCTCTTTTTTGATTGGTTCTTACGTGTCGTCTTTCAGGATGACCTTTTGCTCTTTTTGTTTAATCATTTCATAGGAAATATTTAAAAATTGACTTTTCACTAGATTGTGATAGACCTGCATATTCATTAGTGTATGTGTCTTTTTCTTTAGTTGAAAGAGTACAAAATCAGCGATTTCATTTATTTTCCATACTTCCGGTATTAATGGGAATAAATAAAAAGAATCGAAATCTTCATGAATACAATGTTTATTTAAAATATATAAAATTTTTTGTTTGTATGATTCTTTTTTTTGTGTTAATTGCGATTTGCTATAATAATCCATTAGTACTTTTATAAGTAAAAAGAATAAACCAGGTGATTTTCTTTTCACATTTTTATAAACTCCAAAATTGTGTAATATATCCATTTTTGTTTGTGTTTTTTTTTTATAATACTTAGGGTCTTGTGTTTTACTTCTTTTTTTATTTCCTTTTTCCCCTTTTTCTTTTTCTGCTTCATTTCTTTTGTTTGATTTTCCCCAATTGTCAATGGAACTGTTATCATTGATATCTTCTGATGTATTTTCTTCTGTTATATCATCACTACTAACCGATTCTGTTGAATCTTCTGTTGAAGAATATTCTGTGTCTTTTATGTTGGTGTTTATTATTTCGTCATTATCAATATCTTCACTAGACTCACTTTCTTCATCGTTTAATAACTTCATCATGAAATCAGTACTGTCATTTTTCCACTCAAATTTTGATGAATCATTCATTAACTCCTCATTTTTGGTGACACTACTAATAGTATCTCCTTTGCCCCATGTTTTTTTTCTATTTCTTTGTTCCCGTTTATGATTTGCGTTCATACCTTTTTTCATTTTGGTTAACATATTTCTGTTCATTTGAACATGACAGAATTGGTGGTAGTCACTTTCTCTCCTTAGAAGAGAATTCAAGTATGCATCTTCTTTTTTTTCTTTTTTTTTAAACGATCATAATTTATATCTTCATTTTTTTCTTTTCCTTCTTCATCTTCATTACAATTTTCTTGTTCCTTTTCTTCTTTCTTTGCTTGTTCCTTTTCTTGTTCCCGTTCCTTTTTCCTTCCTTTTTTTTCTTTTCTTTCTTTTCTACTTTCTTCTACCTTAAAAGTGTAACATCCGTTTGTGAAACTCACATTGTTAGTAATCAGTTTTTTATAAGCGTTTCGATCTCCATTAAAAATATCCATATATACTCCTTCAAAAGTAGTATCATCCATTTTTTCAAAAAGAGGCAAGAGCACTTTGTTGTAATGGTAACAGTACAACTCGCACATTCGAAGACTTTTTTTTACCAATATCTCTAAACTATCACTGTCCATTGGGGAAAAGAAGAAAGCAATAAAAATATATTAGGGGTTGACTAGGTATAGATTAGAATGGGTAGATTAGGAATATATGAAGAATGTATGAAGAATATATAAAGAATATATGAATATAACATGAAGAATATATAAAGAATATATGAAGATAACATGAAGAATATATGAAGAATATATAAAGAATATATGAATATAACATGAAGAATATATAAAGAATATATGAAGCTAACATGAAGAATATATAAAGAATATATGAAGATAACATGAAGAATATATGAACAATATATGAACAATATATGAACAATATATGAATAATATATGAATAATATATAACAAATAAATTAGGGATATGAATATATAAAAAGAGATGTACATTACAACAAGAACATGTAAACACAGATTAACTCTTTGTTTTCCATGTTATACTTTTTTTATATTTTTTTACTAACTAGTGTAAATGTATTTTTCCTAAAAGAGCAACTTTTGCTAAATTCCATTCTTCTCCATGAATTAAATCGATAAGATAAGAAACGTGAAGGGGCAATTGTTTTTTCAAAAATTTTAATACTTTTTTTTGTCTTATCAATATATTTATTTCTTTCGATTGAATATAATATTCTATAAAAGCAGTATTAATATCTCTATTGGATTGGTCACGTTTTAAATACTGAACAATATATTTTTTCATGTACTTTTTGATTTGTCCAGATGGTAGTATCTTTTGTTTTTCTATATTTTTAAATATTAGTAATATTTCACTGGCATTTAATACAAAATTTTGACTTGTTAAAAAACGAAAGAATCGAGTTTTATTATATTTCATTAGAATAGGGAAAGCATTTTCGAATAATTTTTTGATTTTTCTTTGGTCACAATTTATAAGATGTACTTTTTCATTTAGAACAATTAGGATATCATACAGTTCCTTTAACATTTTATTTTTTTTATTAGTTTTTAAATAAATACTTTTCATTATCGTTTTCAACCATTCATATGAACAACTTTTAACATTTTCTTTTCCCCATTTCTCTCTCTCACTCTCACTATCTCTCTCTATCACATACTCTTTTAAATATTCTTTCTCTTTTTCCTTTTGTTGCTCTTCTTCCCATTTCCATTCTTGTATGGGTCTTTCTTTTCTGTGATTTTCTTTTTCATTATCACTTTTCGATTCTGTCTCCATTATTGATTTCCCAATGTGCATTCCCGCTTCTTGCTCCCCTTTAGCAAAGGAATCATAAAGGTAAAAAAAGTAAGAACATAATTCAATGACTTTTTGATATTGCTTAACTCTTAAGTATACATAAATGATTGATATAAATTCTTGTTTTTTTTCCAAAAATTGTATATATTCTTCCAAATGATGACGTTCATTTAAACTGTCAGTTTTGTAAATAAAACTTTTATAATTTTTACACTTGTTCAATATCATCAATTTTAAAAGAATGGCATCAATTACCATATGAGTATGTAATGTCTCCATTTCATTTTCCGTTGTTTCCATTTTTTCCATCGTTTCCGTTGTTCTTGCCGAAGTGAACAATATATGATCCTTATTACGAAAAAAATGTTCTCTTTGTTTTAAAAGATATTTAATTAAGCAACTGTTGGCCACATATAACAAATGCGTTTTCATTTTTTGTTCTTCATTTCCCGTGGTACTAGAATAAGTCTCTTTCTCCTGAATAAAAAACCCTTTGTTCCTTTTTGTATAACTATTGTAATTTTTATTTATTAATTCTTCTATAGTGGTGGGAGGCGGTAAGACAAATTGAAAAATAGAAGAAACTGATTCCTCGATCGGAGAATCTTTTTTTATTTCAAAACAAGATCTCCATTTTGTGGGTAGATAGTGAGACCAGAAAGAGAGTAGGAAAAGAACATTTACATCGGATTTTTCAAAATGTAAAAAGGCATATGAGAACTGTAAATTTTGGAAGAAAAAATAGCCACATATTTTATTATATTCTTTTAGAACGTTTGATTTTTCCAGTTCGTCGTTAAAATTATAATTTTCAATTAGAGAAAAGCCTTTTGCCACTTTATTATCATTAACACATTTTTTTAGATATTCATATAAAGTAACACAACATATAATTTTCAGAACCTTATTGTTTATCAAATACATGGTGGTACTCATTTGCTGACCTGCCTCCTTGTGTTCCCGCTTCTGTGATCCATATCCTTTTGCAGAAAAGGATTGATATGAATTTGTATAATTTATAATTTCATGAACAGGGTCCGTTAGTTGGATTGTTTGAACAAGTTGCTGGTTTTTTACATTGTAAAAATTGATGTGTCCTGTGGAATGCAAAGAATATAAAAAAAATTGATAGACATTTATATGTGTAATATGTTCTGACAAAATGATCGGATTTTTTAGAGAAGGCATCCATGTTTTTGTATCGTAAAATACCCCTATGTTCGAATCACACACAATAAATATTTCTTCTGGACTTACTAAAGTTATATGTTTATAATTTTGATTAAATTCGTGATTATATAAAAGCACTTTTTCATTGTCCTTTAGATTTAATAAATAATATTTTTTTTGTATTGCTAAAAATAGCAAGTTTTCTAACCATACTAACGACAACACTGGTTCTTGAAATGGCACTTCGCTAAAAAGTATAAAGTTTCCATCGTCAATATCTGTTTCGGTTTCTTTTTCCTTTTCATTTGTTTTGTTTCGTCCTTTATGATGAACTACTTCATATTTATATAGAAGGAACTTTTTCTTCGTACAGAGTAATAAATCCAGCTTCGTTGATTCGTTAAGAAACACATCTGACACATTTTTATTTATTAACGTTAATATTTGAAATTTTTTGTTTTTGACAAAATATAAGGAATTTTCTATCAATAGAACTATCACATTAATTTTTTCTAAGATGATTATTTTGTTAACGGTTTTATTTTTTAATGGATACGTCTCTTGAAATACCAATTCTACAGTATTCTCATTTTGTTTGTCATTTCTTTTTAAAATGTATTTGTGTACCTTTCCATCCCTTGAAGAGAGGTATACTTCTTCACGGGTTAAACAACTATATGTTATTTCAAATGGTATGTTTATCGACACATCCGAAACCTTAAACAGCTCCATGAAGTTTTCAATTTTTTGACGTATACAGATAAAAAGGAATCATGTGAAATAAAAACCGAATCAGCAGTAGTAACAGAAATAGAAACGGAAATAGAAAACTATGAAAGGAGGTAAAAAAAAAAAAACCAAAGAATAAACTAGACGAGATTGATTCGTTTAAGCGAGTGTAAACTGTGAGCTACTTTTTTTTTTTTTTTTTTTTTAAATTAAAGACGAAATAATATGATGAGTTACAAACTGTCAAAGACCACATAAAGTATGGATCAGAATCAAGGAAAACAGTAAATGAATAGGAACCTTTACACGTGTATAATTTTGTATAACTTTATATTATAATTGTTGAATTTGCGTGAATACAAATTGTTATGTTTCTAGTTTTTTTTCTTTATGTTTTTCCTTTTTCTTTTTTTTTTCTTTTTTTTCTATATGTTTTTCCTTTTTCTGTTTTTTTCTTTGTTTTCTTTAATATTCTTTATTCCTTTTCTTCTTTTTCTTTCTTTTTCTTTCTTTTTCTTTCTTTTTCTTTCTTTTTCCTTTTTGTTTTTTATTAATCCCTATTTCAGTGTCTCTTTTTAAATACAGTATGTTTGTATTTGTCATGCATTTTAACAGAAAAGAACAAGTCCCTGACAACCATGCATCCATATACAGCCAACTGTGAAGTTATTTCCTCCTCTTCCTATTCTTCTTCTAATTCTAATTCTTCTTCGTTTTTTTTTTTTTTTTTCTTTCTTTGGTACTTATCCGATTCAATTTAAATCATGAAAAGAAATAATTGTGTTTAAAAAATTACCCAAAGTTATAAATTGATATAAAGACGACCGATGATTTCCTTTTACATTTTAACCATTTTCATGAAGAAACTAAAAGTGAAAAAGAATAAAATAAAATAAATATAATATTTTTTTTAGTGGGTTTCGTTCTTGTACGTAAGTGTAAGGATAACCTTGTTCAGTATAAAAAGGTAACTTTTTCACGAAGTTATTGAATAGAACGGCTGACTGATACAAAACCTTTCCGACGCGAATGTTCATTACATGTTTTTCATTTTTAACGTTGTTATAAAATATTAAAAAAGAATCAACATGAGCTGAACTTAACGTAAACATCTACTTTTTTGTTGAAATCTTGTTCGTCATAATGAAAGGTGGTTCCATATGTTTTTTTACGTATTCTACTCTAGATACATTTATAGAGTACAATCGAAAACATGTTGCATTTCATTTGTTGTGTCATATAGGAAACCAGCATTTATGAGTAACCATTGTTTGTTTTGGTAATTCTAAGAGCATTAGTAAACCGAAAAGAAACAAAAGAAATATCTGTGTTTACTAAACATTGTACATATATACATACGCACATATTCATAACTCGTACACGTAGATACATTATGAAATTGTAATATTAGAAAAATAGAAGAACCTTATATTTTTAACAATTGATAATAGAAAACTGAAAAGCTACACTGTATATTAAAACAAAAAACAATATTTTTGTTTTTGACTGTGTTTTTTTTCATTCTTAATTGAAATGCTAACTCATTTAAAACTTGTTCATTTAAAATTTGTTGGAATGTGAAGTTCCAATAATGTATTTTTACACGTTTTTTTTTTGAAAAGACTAATTTATTTAATTTTTTAAGAAGAATGCAATAAAATTGGTATATCAATTCAAACCCTTCAACACTTAATATGTATAACAGGAATGTATTGGATAATGAATGCAGTTAGCTACATTCAGCAGACACGGATACATACATTGATTCATTTTTATAATTGAAAAAACTTTCTCCAAATGAAAAAATTAAAGATATTATGCAATACTTATCCTCCTAAGCATTTTTATATTAGATGAACCAAACAAAGAACTAACTTACATAACTAGCGACACGTTTTTACTCTTACTAGTGAGACATAATAAACACCTTTTGAACAAAATTCTATATTACACAAAAAGAAGCCACAATATAAAAAAAAAGAATATCAGTTCTTCTTATATCGCCAAATAAAAGACGAGTAAAACAAAACGACGAACATTAGAAGTTTTTTTTTTTTGTACAAAAAAATGTACAACATCCTATGCATTAAAAAAATATATTGAAAAACAAATGAAGTAAATAAGCTTGTCTCCTCCTTTGGTGAGCCTTTTCCCTTTCTCTCTAAAAAAAAAACATTTATGAATAAACATCCAACTATCTAAAAACAATACAAAGTGATGATATACCTGTAAATGAAACTATGTAATATAGCCACGACAACAGGGTTGGCAAGTTCATTTTCAATAAAACTTTATGTTACCTTTCTAACTCGATAGCTCATATTCTTTCCACATTGTTTGAACGTACCATTACACTCTTATTTATGTATACAGTTTCCCTTTTTCATAAACTGTAAACATATTATTTAGAATTTGAGCCTTTAGCTAATCGCGCAATTATTTTTTTTTTTTTTTTTTTTTAAAACCTTTTAACTAATCACATTATTTTACATATGTGCGATGAACTGCTATTAAAAAAAAAAAAAAAAAAAAAAAAAACCTAAATAAAAACAGGCAAAAACAAGTACTTTGTTATTTTAAAAATTTCGCACCATATTTACTTTTGTAAAAAAAAAAAAAAAATAGAATAACCTAAAAGAGAGCACAGTAAGAATTTTTTCAATTTAAAAGTTCTTAATAGTTTAAAAAATTTTAATTCTCAAACAAGCATGTAATACGCTTAAAAAAAAAAAATGCATAAATTTTTAAAAGCAAGAAAAAAAAATTACTTAAAACATTTAAGTAAAACTTCATCAATACAACAATTGGTTTTACCAAGTTGAACGTGTTATTATTTTTCATTTTATATTTTAAAAAAACATAAACGTGTTTAGCGTCCTTAATAACGAGATTTTTCTTTGGCATTTGAATTTAGGGGCTTAATATATATGAAAATACTTTCAACTGAAAAAGGTGAAACGTGGCAATTTGTTAAAAATAGAATATTTTAATGCAATTGGTATACTACAAAGTTTCGTACGCAATACAAATTTTTTATTTCCATTTACATGTACCTTTATAATCTCATTTGAAAATTTTTGAGTAAGAAGTTACAGTGAATATCATTTAGGAAGTATTGCACATGAACAAAAACATGGAAAGCAAGCAATATAAAAATAAAAGCAAATATGCGCCTTTTTTTTACAAGGGCAAACAGGGGAGTTTGAAGCATAGTGGTTACGGCAATGATAATGGAAGTGGTGGATACAACAGCAACAATAACAGTGGTGGAGGGAACTATTCAGTAGGTAACAGCAGCAGTTACATGTATAAAAAAAGATATAATAATTACAACAGTAATTATGATGTGAAACACAATGGTGGTAGTTCTTATAACCATGATGAGATATACGGAAGTGAAAGAAAAGGTATGAATGGTGCTGGTATGGGAGGTAGCCATTCTGGTCATAGCAGTAGAGCATTGTATAAATACAATGGGGGAAACAACAGTAGCAGCAACACAGGTAACAGATATGGTTCTTCCTCTTATGCATTTAAGAGAAGGGAAGCAAAACAAGTAAGTGCAAGTTCGTGTAATGGAAACAAAAATGAATCGGTAACGGAAGGGAACGAAGAAAGCAAAAACCGATGTGAGACCGAAGAAGTGGAGACATTCGTTTCAGCTGCAAACAATAAGGCAACTGTTCACAAGGATGATTCTTTGAACGTGCAGGGGAATCTTGCCACTGGTACTGCTACAACAGAGAATATAAAACAGGGTGATAGTAATACGAATACCAAAGATAACACTGTACATGAGCCTCTTCATGATAATAATGGTAATGGTAATGTGTCTAGAAAAGATGACAATTCTGTAGGTTCTGCCCAAGGGGATAGAAAAAGCTGTTATGAATCAAAGGAGTACAGAGATGTGAATGCAACGAATTTGAACAGTAACAAAGTGAATACTGTTATTACTCCGTTTTGCAATCCTCAAGAAGATCCTTCTCATGAAAAATCCTTTGGTGATAGACAAGAGAATCCAATGCAAGATAGCAGCAGCAGCAGTAGCAGCAGTGATGAAATGGATAGCGAAGATCGTAATTATATGCATGACGTCAGAAGGGATCATGATGATGTGGACAATTACATAGAAACAGAAAATGAAGGTGCTGTTTCAGCTGCTTCTTCCTATAATGTGGGAAATAATGGAAAAGATGTCGGGGAAAAGTTGACAAATAGCAGTTCACAATCCATGGAACACAAAAACGCTACTTTGGATATGGTGAAAAACAACATACGGGAGATAGAACATGAATATGGAGAAAACCAAACTGGTGATGAAGACAGAGGTGTAGAACGAGAAAGATATCAAGGTGTTGATGTGTTTCGAGATGAAGATTCTTATGTATCAGAACGTGATGATGATTCGTGTGAACGAGTTATGCCACATGATGCATATAATAGAGAAGCATTAGTACCACCTCCTGGGTATGGACCTTATGTTGATAATGGTTTCAATGCGACTAGCGGAAAAGAAAGAGAGAGGGAAATAAATGAACGAGGAAAAAGTAATAAAGGCAGAGGAAGTGAAAGAGATCACACTGCGCGTGGGGAGTTTATGTCCAGAAGTGAAGGGAACTGTAGTACTAGAGTAAAAAGAGAAGCGGAGATAGAAGGGGATGAAGGAGGTATTTATGTGAGTGGAGAAGTTGCTAGAAAGCGATTAAAGAAGTTTCAAAAATTACACAAGATTGGGAAAATAAAAGAAAAGAAGAATGGTGATGATGTTTTTAATATTTTAGTGTCTGCTGAATTAGATGATAACAGTAGTGATGTGAGTGAAAACGATGGTTGTTATGAAGAAGGGAATATGGATGAATACGGTGAAGACATCAGTAAAAGTTATTCTAGTTATGGAATTGCATATATGTTTACGTTCCAGTATTACCATACGTTGCATAAAAATAAGGCGCTAATGCATAATTTGTATGCAGATAATGCTATTTTGTTAATTAGTGCAAATTCTATAAATTTAAAGTTTTTAAAACATAAGTTGTTCAAAAACAAATTAGGTTTGGATCAGGGAAATATGTTTGGTGTTGATGTAGACAATGTTCCCTTTTCAAATATTGAGAATTTGTATACGGGTGGAGTTCAAGTAAATGACAATATGCTGAAGTTGACAAATAAAGAATTGATTGATGGATATTTTAATTTATTAGATGTTGACAATTGCTTGGTGCACATATTATCTTTAGAAGTGGTAAACTTGAATGAAGATTTACTTATATATGTGTATGGTAAAATTAAAAAAGGAAAATCAAGTAAGAAAAAATATCATTCCTTTGTGCAGAACATTCGCTTGCAGAAATATAATACATATAAGTATTATGTAGTTTTAGATTTTGTACATTATTATGATGCAAATACCGATGATGGATTTTTCGTGTCCAGTGAAGATATGAAGAAAATGGATGATTTTCAAAGAGAACAGATTTTAAAGAGTATTAGTCAGAAAAAATCGGAAATTTTAAAAATGAAAAAACAACTGAGTCGTCCACTTGTTAGCAACAACACGGTGTCGAAAAAGAAGAGCGAACAGAAAAAGGAGGTTGCCAAAACCAAAAAAAGTGGAAGTAGTGTCAAACGATTGAAAAAAGAAAATAGTAACGTAGAGACGAAAACAAAGGGAACAAAACTGAAAACGAAAAAGGATATAATCCCAAAGGACGAAGTTGGAGAACAGAAAACGAAAGATAAAACGAAAAAGAAAAAGAACACTTCAATAGCAACCGAAAGTGTAGTGGAAAGCTCAGCTGAGAAAATGAAGAAGAAGTTGTTCACAGAGGATACGAAAGACGAGAAAGGAGAACAAGTGGTAGTTAAAAAAGCAGAAAGTGGAAGTGTACTGAAAGCGGCCGAAACGACCGAAGCAGTTGAAACAGTAGAAAAAAGTGAAGTGCATGAAGGAATAAAAGAGGACACGAAGAAGAAAGAGACTGTTGAAGTATCAGAACAAAAAAAAGGCTATGTAAATGTTGTAGATAGAACCAGCAACGAGGAGAACAAGAAAGAAAAGAATGTAGAAGATGTAACGAAAAAGGAACATGTGGAAATTGAAACGAAAAATAATGAGACAGAAGGAAACAAGAAGAAAGAAAAAAAAACAAATGAAACTGTTGGTAATAAAGATGACGCTAAAAAGGAAGTTTCCAAAAGCGGAGATATTTTAAAAGAAGAATCTACTTCCAAAACTAAACAGAAAAAGAAGAAGAAAGAAAAGACTGTGGATCCCAATAGCTGGGTTTTCCGTGTAATGAAAAATAGCACTAATACAGAAAAGATAGAAAATTCAAAAGAAGGAGCACAGAAAGAAGCAGAACGTAATAATGACAAAGATAAAAAAGGAAAGGCTAATACCGATAAAAAGAATGGTAGTAGCTATCATAATACTAGTAACACGAGTGTAGATGTGAATAAAAATGCAGAAGAGGATGGAGAAAGTGAATTACAGGAAACCACGGAGTCCAATTCGGATGAAGAAATGCAAAAAAAAGAAAGAGAAAAAATAGTAAGTGCTAATGAAAAGAAAATTATAATTCATAATGTACATAAACATATGGATAAAAAGAAAATAAATGATTGCATAATTGAAAGATTAAAGAAATATAATGACGGACATGCAGTGCAGATAGATATATATGAAAGATCGGCAAAAAAATATTTTGGTAATCCTTACATTTATCAGTACAATTCGAACGCACCTAATGTTCATAAAACTGGATCGGGCACTTCAGGAAATATGCATGCAAGTAATAACAGTGATATAAAAAACAGTAATGAAAAAATAAATGGCGTGGCGAACGCAAATCAACCATACGGAAGCAGTTACGAGAGAATTAATATTGCGGAGTATTCTTATGCAATAGCGGAATTGGATTGTAGACAGAGTCAACAGCTTCTTTTAGATTTAGGTTTGTATTGTAATGGAATCAAACTAAACATTGAACAGTTTAAGGAAAAGAAAAAGGACAACTCTAAATTCGGAAAACGATTTGGTGGATTTGGAGGTTACACTAATTCCAGTAATAATAACGGTGGTAATGTTAATAACAATGGTCCTAACGAATATGATGGCAGTAACAGTGCTGCAATGGAAGGAAAAGGAAGAGAAGACAAAATGAAAAGCCATTTCTATCGAAGTAAAGGAGAGAGACACACATCTTCCCCAGTAATGCAAATACCACAAGTAGGTATGAACAGTTTTCGAATTAGAAGAGGAAATGATCGTGGATTTTAAAAGAAAGGAACTTAAAGTAGATGGTGGTTTGTATCTGTAATAAGGTATGCCTATTAATGTATATTGAATTTATTATAACAGTAATAATAAATAGTACTACTGTTCATGTTATATTCTGAATTATATATGAGCATTACTTTTTTACTACATGTATTTCAGAACCTTAAAACCTGATTTTATATGCATTTTCGTTGTTTGTTTTAATAATGAATCCGACTTCTTTGGATTCGAATGCATAATTCGAATACATAATCCGAATAAATAATCCGAATAAATAATCCAAATAAATAATCCGAATAAATAATCCGAATGCATAATAGATACGTGTAGTAGTTATTACTTGCTAAATAGACAAACAGACAGACAGATAAAACAAAACAAAGTCATTTATATTTATTAGAAACCGATGCTAGACAGTGTAAATATACATATAGATAAATATGTTTTCCCGTAAAGGATTTCTTAAATGAAAAGAAACACATGTAATGGATGCATATATACATACATATTTCAGTAGAAAATTTTTTATACACTAATGCTAACATACAAACAACCCATACGTCAAAATATTAGTATTGTCATATTTTGCCATCGACACTTATGTTTGTCATTTATTTTGGTATTCGTACGATTAAGTGTTGTTTGTTTTTGTTTATTTATTGCTCACGAAATTCTTACATTTTTTTTTTTTTTTTTCCCCCACAATTTTGTGATTGTAACCTTTTCCATATTTAACTAATCAGAACTATATAATTCGCTGAAAATTAAATTGCGTATACATTTCTATGCATGCACGTGTTTCCAGTTTTATATGGGTATGTGTCCTTATGTAACCCATATATGCATGTGTATGGCAAAAGGGTGATAATTGGAAAATAATAATAATAATAATTATAATAATAATATATAGATGGTATTTTTTTGATTCCTCTTTATATTATATTTTCTTATAATTATCTTTTTATTTCATTGCCTTATATATTTGAATATCTTCAATTTTTCTTCAAGACTTTTGGATTTTATGAGTTTATAACACGTGTTACATGTATAAAAATGCAAATATGCATACATATATTTTTATTTATGTTTGAATAGGTGACACAATTGTGATATTCATTTTTTATTTCGGATGCTTACTTCGAATTCATGTTGTATATGCTAATGTATTATTTTTATTTTTATTTTTTTGAACACTACAAACAGTTAAAAAAGAAAATTATTTCATTAATCTCTATTTTTACCATTTGCAATTTGAAATTCGTGAAAAGAGAGAGAGAAATCAAACCTACTTTTACAAGTACAGAATTGTACCCACCGATATATTCATTTGGTTTGCTATTTGGTTGTTTTCTTCTCTCTCTTTTTCATCTCTCTTTTTCTATCTCTCTTTCTTTTTCTATCTCTCTTTCTTTTTCTCTCTCTCTTTCTTTTCTATCTCTCTTTCTTTTTCTATCTCTCTTTCTTTTTCTATCATATATATATATATATGTATATATTGGTTTGATCTACAATTCCTC
>LSRZ01000039.1:16430-43548 GCA_001625125.1 Haemoproteus tartakovskyi | reverse complement strand
TCTATTATTATTATTATTATTATTATTATTATTATTATTATTATTATTATTATTATTATTATTAATGCTATTACTATTGATGTTATTACTACTGTTGCTATTATCATAGTTATTATCATTAGTATTAGTTTCTCTATTAACTGTATCGTTACTATTACTATCCACATTATCTGTATTAACATTTGTATTATTATTACTATTATTGTTATCATTCTCATTCTCATTATTATTATTATTACTATTATTGTTATCATTCTCATTATTATTATTATTACTATTATTGTTATCATTCTCATTATTATCATTCTCATTATTATTATTATTATTATTACTATTACTATTATTATTGTTATTATTACTGTTATCATTATTATTGTTATTATTATTGCTATTATTATTACTATTATTGTCATTATTATTGTTATTATTATTATTATCGTTATTATTATTACTATTGTTATTATTAGTATTAATATCTATTTGTCTAGTTCTGTTTCTACCTCTCCTACTAGTATTAATGTTATTATTAGTCTCAGTTCCAATGTTGCCGTTACTTGTATTTTCAGAAGTTGTTATGTTACTACCAGCAGTTCGGTTTCTATGTCCATGATTTTCTCCTCTTCTTCTTCTTCTTCTTCTACCTCCTCTTCCTCCTCCTTCATTTCCGTCATTTCCTTCATTTCCGTTATTTCCATCATTTCCTTCATTTCCGTTATTTCCGTTATTTCTGTTATTTCTGTTATTTCTGTTATTTCTGTTATTTCCGTTATTTCCTTCATTTCCGTTATTTCCTTCATTTCTTCTATTGTAATATCCCGGTAAAGATTCGAAATCAGAAAAATCTCCTTCGTCACTAGAAAAATAATATTTTGTGTTGAAAGCGTCTAGAGGTGCAATTTTAAAAAAAAACTGTTTTAAAATTCTCTTTGTCTGATATACTTTCTGTGGTAAACTATTCAACAAATCTCCATTCTTCGATTCCTGATTTATATTATTACACATTTTATTATATTCATCACATTCTATTCTGCATTCTTCACTTTTTTCAAAAAATATGTTCATCAAATCAACTATACAACTCTTTTTAAAAACCAGATATAAATAATTTTGCATAATTCGAAAATTCACATGTTTATATTCGTAGTCCTCTTCTTTGGAACATCCGATAAAAGAAGCTTTTTCTTGCCTTAAACATCGTTCGTCGCTAGTTTGCAAATCTTCTTTGGACGTCACATTTAAAAATCCATCATAAAATTTCCACGAATCGTTCCTTAATCTTATAATCTTTTTATGAGTAGAACTAACATAGATAGTTTCTCCATATTTATTTAATAAATCTTCTAGACTTGGATGGTATCTAAAAGGCTTAGGTATTTTTTTATCTATTTGCCAATGTGGTAAATTATTTGTTGCTAATACTTGAATCAAGTATTTTTTTAAAACATAGGTTCCTCTCTCTTCATATTTTCTTCTAGCCGTTTTCTGCGGTAAATTACTACCTTCCATATGAAATAATTCATTGAAAATACGAATTAACACTTGATAAAAAAATCGCATATAAAATACACGACCAATCATTCGAGAAGATACTTCTAAGTCGTTCCGAAATAATTTGTCTAAAATAATCGCCACATTTTTTTTATGATGATTTTTAATTTGAACAAATAATTCCTCATCAGTTTTTCTACTTGTGATATCTATTCGGAAATTTCGAAATGATAACTGATAAAAAAATATGAACGCATTTTTTATATCACTATCTAAAAATTTTTTCACATAATGTTCCCATTTCTCAGTTTTTGTTTTTATACCGTTCTCATTTTTATCGATTCCATTTTTCGCATCATCATTATTATTTTTATTATTATTATTATCATTTATAATCATGTCATCAACATTTTCATTACCAATATTATTTCTGTTATCATTGTTGTCATTGTTGTCATTAACACAATCTTCATTCACATTACTACTACTAATAGTAGCATCATTCGTATTCACATTATTAACGTTATTATTGTCACCCCTGACAACACTGTTACTATTTCTAATCTCATCAATACTATTGCTCTCAACTACTGAATTCACAGTATTAATCTGTTCATGTGACGGAGTTGATTGCTGATCTAAAAGAACTTCTTCATTGTCACTAATCCCAGCACCTTCGATTCCATACCCATAATTATCACTGTTACTATTTACATTAGTACTATCATTATTAATAACACGAGAATTCTTTGTTGTTGAACGTTTGTTGCTGTTTCCGTTTATATCCTCCATGTCAAATGCAGTTTTCACATCATTCACCGTTTCAGTGTATTGTTTGTCCCATTGTTCCGCTGTATCTACTTTCCCTTCTGAATGTTTTAGGTCACAAGTATCTTCCTCATTTATTATATTTTTCTTCGCCTTTCTCATCACCTTCATATACTCCTCTTCAAATATCTTTTCAATATGTCGATTATTTACATCAACACGTTTCCCCTCATAACGCGAAAGTAACGACATCATCAGCATAGAAAACTGAATCCCTATTAAATCAATTTGATAAAAATGTTCACAATACAATCCTTCTTGTTTCTTTATAGAAAATCCACTTCTTACCCAATACCCATCTTTTATTTCAAATAAAAAAATCATAGATTCCATAGTAATATAAAAAACTCTTTTTAATAATTGGTGCGTAAATAAATTCAAAAACTGATACACATCTCTCATATACAAATGCACATATACAGGATCCAATAAAATTTTCTTCTTTTTTTTCATTTTCCCATCAAAACATACTCCTGCATATTCATTTAATTCCAAATATTTATCTCTTAATTTTTTCTCTATATATTTATTGTGACATTCCTTTTCCACCTCTTTTTCCTGAATGGATTTTTTCCATTCAATCTTTGAAAAATCACAAATTTTTAAAATATTTTCAGTAACACTGGAGCCATTCATTCGGGTAAAATATAATTTTGCAAGTCTTCTCTTTTCATTCAAAAAATCTTTTACTTTCTCCATCATTTTTTCTTTTTCTTTTTCTTTTTCTTCATTCTCATACATTTTGGTTTCATCCTTTTTCAAAACAGGTGTGACGTCTTTTTCTCGTGCTTCACAGTATTCAGCTATCTTTGTAAATTTTACATTTAATGTATCTTTACTAGAGAACAATTTCTTTACCTTGACCTTTTCTTCCCCCTTCTTTGTAACATAAGGATACTCTGGTAATCGAATTTTCACTCGGTTTCCATCTGCATCATACATATCTTGTATTATTTTTCTTTTATTATAAACTTCTTCATTTATTTCTTCTATTTGATAAAAATCCTTTATGAATTCTTTAATTATACGTCGAACATGTTTCATGTAATCTTCATCATAAATAATTTCTTCTGCTATCTGTACCTTTTCATTGTCGTTTCTTCTTTTTTTCTGTACATTCAAACCAACATCTTCCTGTTCTTCTGCAGTGCGTTTCTTTTGCACAGTCGAGGTTCCTATCTCCTGCTTAACCAATCCTTCTTTTAAATCCTCTTCTTTCTCTTTTTTCACATGCTCACTTCTTTCTCCATTTTTTTCTGTAATATTTTCGTTGACAAACTGAAATCCTGCTCTTTCCGCTTTTTTACCTTTTTTCTTCTTTTCTATCTTTTTTAAATATTTACACTCATACCACATGGTTGCGTCTATGCAATTTCTTAAAATATCAAAATTTAAAATCATCACAAAAAATCGAACTAACGGAGAATGCAGTGATTTAAAATGTGACCGAACAAGCTTGGAATCACTTGGTCCTTGCGCATAGCCTTGATATCTATGATCCACATTTCCACGATGTGCTGCGATTCTTGGAACTGGAATAAAATTATTAAAACTATCACTATCACTACTAGAAAAGTCGTTCCAATTGTAATTCATGTCACTATTATCAACAGTATCTCGGTATTCAGAATCCCACATAAAATAATCTCTGCCCAACAAAAAAGCAGGTCGTGCATCACCCAAACCACCATTGTACGTGTAATTCAATGTCACGTTAACAGGTAATGTAACGCCCACATTCGTAGTATTCACTTCACCATTAGTAGCATTTGTGGTAATCGGTTCAGTTGATACAGCATCACCAACATTTCTCTCACCGGTTCCAGTTTGTTGCATTTCACCGTCGACTTGTTCGGAGCGTGATGTTTCACCAGTATTTGCATGATCGTTATTTCTCTGGACTCTTGTCGTTTCTTCTGTGGTTTCATTTGATATCGGTACAGTCTCTACTGTTGCTGCTGCTGTTCCTGCTGCTGTTCCTCCGCCTGGTCTTGTAGTGGGCACTTCTGCTCCTGCTCTTGCTCCTCTTCTAGTTCTTCTTGCCCCTATGTCCCCTCCTATCATAAGATGTTGTGTTCCATTATTATACAATGCACGTAACGCCGGAAATAATCCAGTTTGACTATTTATTATACTCTGTCCAATCATGTTCCTTCTTTCTTGTCGACTTCGTCTATTACTAGTATCACTAGGTCGTTCCCTTGATTCATTAAAATGTGACAGCATACCAGAAACATAATACGTCATATCGTTCGTTAAGTAGTGTACTGATTGTTTCTTTTTTTCCTGTTCGTTTTTCCCTGTATTTTTTTCCTCACTACTTTTCCTTTTATTCCTAGATGGATGATGACCTCTGCGTGGTTTACCGCTATTATTATTTCCTGAAGTATGTTCCTCTTCCACATCACCGGGGAAAAGGTTCAGCTTACATAAACTCTCAATGGTAAGTTGATACAACAAAAAAAGATTTCGAAAATTTTCATTTTTTTCTCTTTTACAAAAATCTGCTAAGGGAAAAAATGCACTTAATAAACACCATTCCACGCTTAACAGGCTATAATTCGAATCATCGTCAAAAGTAATATGCCTATCTACATAACGATAATATGGATGCATTGCGTGCATACGTTCAAATAGTCGTAATATCTGAATTATAGTATATTTGTTAAATAAAAGAATTTTAATTACTTCATCATGAAATAATAAATATTTAATATCTAAACATATTACAGAAAGCAAACTAATTTTCGTGTGCGTTAAGGTACCAATATAATAATATTTGTTCAATTTGTCATAACACCACAACGAATTTATAATACGAAATATGTCTGCTAAAAAATTATTCATAATTAAAGTAAAAGCAATATCAGAAACAGTAAATACTTGTACGGACAAATCTAATAAATCTTTGTGATCAGAAGGTTTTTCATATCGATGTTTTAATAAGCTACCATAAAACTTAGCTAACTTAAACGCAAATCGAAATTTAAAAACTGGATGTACAAATAAAGATAAATAAAAAGAATGGAGCACATTTTGGTTTTCGCTGTTATACTTTTTATGTAAATTAATTAACACATCTACTCGACTTCCATTAAGAATCTCGCATATTAAATCTCGATATAAAAATGTAGTAGTACATAGTTCTTGAAAAAAAACAATAGCATTGGAAACATAAGGAGTCTCATGATATTCAAGTGGACTATGATTATCGGGTACAGCTTTCCCGCAATAAGCATCCAATATATCATTAAAATCATCAGTTATCCTTTTTGTTATATCTGGTAATAATATATTTTGATATTTCTTCTTTAAAAAATACAATATACTTTCTACTCCTCTATGTTCCGAACACCAACCTTCCTTCGACCAAGCTACATCGCCACAATCACAACAACCACCAAACGTCTTGGTCAATTTATACACATGATTTTTATGATTCGAGCGAAAAAAACATCCGACACACATCGCACATGTTGGATCCGATCCGCAATGAAAACATTTAAAAGCAATACCTGAAGTAGTCCACTGAAGTGAACAAGCTCCACTATTCCCATGTAATTCTTTTAATTTCTCATGTATTGCTTCCGGATTATTACAATCATATATTCGGTTTAAAAGGTCCCTCATAAATATTTTACTCTTTGATTTTAAATCCACATTCTTATATTTCTTGTTCAAGTACACTAAAATGCTATCCGATGTATATGCCTCATCCTGTGTGTTCATCTCCATGTTTTCTTCGTATTCGTTTTCTATCATATTCTGCTCGTTCTCTTGTTCTTCTAATTCTTCCCTCATAGGCTCGTCGTGGAATTCTAAAGCAAACATATAAATATCATCCCCCTCACTCATATTTATTGGGGAATAGAAAAAAAAAAAAAAAAAAAAGGGTTTTCTTGTGACCCAAGTGTACTACTACTTTTACGTTCCCTATTGATTCTACTATTCACTATTCACTAATCAATACTTCCCTTTCTTCCTCTTCTCCACCTACTCGAAATATATCTACTTATATCGATCCGCTTTTACTTCGGTTATATCAAAGTTCTAATGAATTATATATGCAGTTATATAAAAAAGTAAAAAAAAAAAAAAACAAATAACACGTTTATGTAAAGAACTACCCCAATATGCAAAAATATCGATTTATATGGGTAAAAACATTAAAATGCTTTCTCTTCTTCTGGTTCTAATACATATGTACTTTCATCTGCATATATGTATTATCTATATACGAGACAGTGTATATATGTATTTCTCAAAAAAAAATATTTAAAACCTGCGATATTTTGAGGTATAACTAAATAACACATATAAAGAAACACCCCTATTGGGGAAAGTTTTTTTTTTTTTTTTTTCTATTTTTCTTTTTTAAATGAATTTCTTTTACAAATAATATGCCAACGTATATTCATATTATATATATATATATACGTAACATAAACATAAGCATAAACACATATATATATTTTCAGTTTTGCAAGGCATTACAGAAAATTATATATATAATGCATATTTAAGATATAAAAGCATTTTTATCTTTGAATAAAGATAAATACAATTTATATAATTATTTTTTTTTAAATAAATATATATATGAAAGAAAACGATAATTTTCTTTTCCTTATGATCAAAGTCACAAATAATCGAAAAATAAAAATATATGGTTTTTTTTTTTTTTTTTTTTGATGCGTATATCTTCGCTATCTGCAAATAACGTGTGCAACGAAACTATGTTATTCATGAAACATGTAACAAATGAATGAAACTTCTACATAGCAATCTTTTTTCTTCTGTCTCAACTTAGGCTTCAAAGTCTCTAACACTCTTAGTACCATATATTAGGAAGCAAAATACAAAATTCTGCTACTTTGCTTACTTTCACTTTTGTTTTCTTGTGCCTGAACTTCAACTTCCAATCTTGTTCATTGCAGTGATGAAATATAATAAAATAAAACAAACAAATGGATAGTAAATAAAATATAAAAATTAATGGCTTTTTCAAACAAAACGATCTAATAAACAGAAATAGTTTCAACAAATCCAAATCATATAATATCCAATACATACATGAGATAAACACATGCTCTATTTCTGAAATACATTTACTATGTTCTGTTTTTAATACTAAATAAATATATAATTATTTCCTCTTAAAATAGGCAAAAAAACAAAAAAACAAAACAAAAAAAAAAACAAAAAAATCTGTCTATCCAAATATATATTGCAATATAATATATATTCGTTAATATTATATGCATATATATATACATGAAAAAACACACGACAGCCGAAAAAATAAAAATAAATATAGGTTTTCTTCCTTCACATTACATTTATAAATACATTGCTATAATTATATATAGGTTTCAAAACTCCTCACTCATATAATAAAACTTCACACACATAAAATAAATAATATCGGTTTTCTTTTTTCAAATGAAAAAATAATAATGATTCTGTATCCTACTAATAAATTTGAATTCTTATAAAAGAAAATACTTATGTAGCGTGTGTGCAAATATACACATATAACGCATAGTACATATGACGATATCTGATCGAAAAACTATATCGGTATATTCTTTTTTTTGCTGTTATTTCTGATGAACTCATACATTCAAATGTTTGGAAAAAAAGTCAAAAACAAACGAGCAACGCTCATAAAAATAGCAGCTAATTATAATAATGTAACATATGTATAATACGTCTAGAAAATCGTTCAGCGAATCTAAAATCACAATAGAACCACTTCAGAATAAATACATCTCACAATGGTTTTCTTCTAAAACGTCCAATAACATTTAGAAAAAAATAAAAACAAAAAAACACCAACACATAATTTATATTGTTGTTATATGTACCAAGTGTACAAAACTCCTATAACAATTATAACTATCAACTATGATCTTTCTATAAAATGCACAAATGAAAATAAGTTCTAAACACAACGATTCATTTTACTTTTTGTTATTTTCTCTTCCACTGAGATAATGACAGCTATCTCAAATAAATCAATTTTTTTTCACTACCAAATAAATTTCGTACATATATTATCCTTTACTAGTTCACTATATAAACACAAATAACCAAACATATATACATAATAAAAAAAATAGAAAAAAATATATAAAAAAAAATATATAAAAAAAAAATGAAGGATGTAATAATGGGAGAGAAAAAGTAAAACAATTCAATATGTTTCTCAAAACAAATGAAAAAATGAAAATGCATATATAAAGAAAAAATTAAGTATATTGTTTTCAAAAAATTAAAGAAAAATATAATGCTGAAAAAAAATAGATATAAAAATTTCTATAAAAACCAAAAAACTTCCTTCCCGTCCCAAAAAAAAAAAAAAGAAAAAAAAAAAGAAAAAAAAAAAGAAAAAAAAAAAAGAAAAAAAAAGAAAACGAAAAACAGCATGACACTTGCTCATAAACACATAAAATATATACACAATTTATTGAAAATGCTAACCAGTGGTATTTGGGTTTCAATGAAACTTTTTTTTTTTTTTTATAACATCAGGAAATTATCAAAAACGTTAACTGTCTATCGAATTAACGACAAACAATAAAAACGTAATGTAATTAATTATGTGTCGAAGTTAATATACTGTATGCAAAATGAAAAAAAAAAAAAAAAGAATATGTTCGTTTATAATTTTGTGCGTTTTCTAATTCGGGGATAAAACACAATTTCATAAATATCAAAATTTACAAACCAAAAAATTCACTGAATATACATCATTTATTTATGTACATCCTTCTTAAAATTATTACAAATGAAACCGATTTGTACAAACTTAACAAAAGTAAAAGTTACGAAATGAATAATTCATGCACATAAATAAGCTTACATAAAATTCAAAGAGGTTAAAAGATAACATGACATATATACAAAACTCATGCAGGAACTATTTGAACTGTTTTAAAAATAAAGAAAACGTAAACAGAAAAATAAATGAGCAAAACATAATAATATATATATATATATATATATGTATAATACATGAATTAAGTAAAACACAAAAAAGAAAGAAAAAAAAAAGAAAAAAGAAATAAGAAAAAATTCTAGCATTAATTATTCATGCATAAAAATATTCATTTTATATATAACTCAAGGAGGTTAAAACATAACACAACGTACAATCTTGAAAAAGAAAAACGTACAGTAAACATATGTCTTTAAGAGTACAATCCTTACAAATCAAAACAATAGCAATAATTATCACTCAAAAAAATGTTCATAATACAAATATCCCTCTTTTGTAAATTTCTCAATATGAAATAACAACCAGTCTCGTTTTCCAATTCCAATTACTATCCATCCCGTTTTTCTTCAATAAAGTGTTACACGACATAAATATGGTTCGAAAAACAAATTTCAATTTCTCGTAAACAGTTGCCAATACGAAAAGAAAAAAACAATAAAAAAGTAAAAAGTGAAATGATAAAAAAAAATGAAACACAAATCCATACTTTCAACCTTTTCAAAGGATCAAATGCCTATTCCAAAAAAATATACATGTATATAAAATTATAAAAATTATATAGTGCTTCCAAAGTATCAACGTTCGCCTAGTATAAATTGGTAAAAACAAATACATGTAGTCAAACTCACGATAAAAATATAAACGATGAAATTTTCTATGCCTTCATATATTAAAACGATCAAAATAAATGCCTTTAGTTACACAATTTCCGCTTCGCTTTGCAAAAATATAAAATTGTACAAAATTAACGTTTCCACATATATATTATGATATACTTTAACTGATACAATGAAGTATATTCTTGCATTTTTTATAAGAAGCATAAAAAACAGTTACATAAAAGAGAACTCCCAAAAAATAAATGCATGACACAGTTGCAGATAAGGTTGGGATATTATAAATAAACGCAAAAAAAAGGAGGTGAATCATAAAGGAATTTCAAAAAGCATCTTTAAAATAAATGATTTCAAATAATATGGTTTCAAAAAATTGATCTCAAAAATATTGCTTTCAAAAATATTGATTACAAAAAAAATTGCCTGCAAAAACAATGCCTGCAAAAACAATGCCTGCAAAAACACTAACAAAAAAAAAGACTTGCAAAAAAAATGCTTGCATAAAACCGATTAAAAAAAATATATTCAAAAAAAGAGCTTGTCAGAAAAATGAATTCCAAAAAACTTACATAATAATAAAAGATTTTAAGTAAATTACTAAACAACTTGTTACAAAAAATTGGTTTTCAAAAATACTTACAAAAGGATAATTGTGAAACAAAAGGACTAAGAAATACGTTTCGTAAAAAATGGTTGAATAAAACGAGAATGAACCGAAAAAAAACGGTTACAAAAAAGGTTGTCAAAATATCGGTTTCAAAAGTAGTAGCTTCAGAAATATTTATTGCATATAGATATGTGAAATTACATCAGTAGAAATAAAACTGCTTAATTATTCTATTTTCGCATAAACTCTCTAAAATATTTTCTTTTAACACCAACACGTAAACAGTCACATATGTTCGTAAACATATTTTCAGTTTTCTCCCATTATGCTATAATCATTTTTTTTAAAAAGAAAAAGTGCCTATGCTTACAAATGAAATAATCAAATGGAAGTTCATAATGATTGTTAAAGTTGCATATTATTGTAACATATTTTGATAATATCAAATTGCAGAATTATGTTATTACAAATGCTTTCCTCAAATACTGTGACGGGTTAAAAACAGCATTAAGTAGGCATATTATTACTTAATTTTTCTTGGAAACTATTACATTCTTTATAGACACATAAAACAACATTTTATAAATATTGTAGGAATTGGGTCTGCACTTTTTCAGTACAATCGAATTCTGATCACAATATTTCATCTGGTTTAAAAGTGTAAACTATTTGAAATTATAAAATACCTATAACACAAAATACACCTTTTTTTTTTAAAGAAATGGACTCTGTAAAATATATAGAGGTGATGATTTTTTAAAAATACTTTTTTCTTTGTATCAAAAAAAACAATAAGGAACACGAACACACTTTTAAAAAAAATGGACACAAACATATATTCTTTCTTTCCGATTGTAGACCTTACTCGAAATCATGAAAGCATATTTCACAGACACAGAAATATGCATATAACTGCGTACATGTTTTTCTATATAAAAAAAAATAGAAAAAGTCTAGTGTTTATTACATATTCATAACTGTTAGATATATCCACAGATAGTTTTATCATATGCACCTCATTACAATGGGTAATCAATACAAACATATGATTAAGATAAAACTAGAAACGTCTCCACTACCATACAGTTACATTTAACATATATGCACACTCTTCTATCTTTACTTATGAATCTGTGTTTACTTATGAAAATGTTAACTATACGTATGTGTGAACCTTAAATCAATTATACTCAGTGGTATATACATACGTATAAATATATCTCTTTTTATCAGTACGCACTATTCTTTAAAACAATAAAATAGTACGATTAGTTAAATATATGTTAAGAAAACAAGTACCATTAATTATTATAAAAAGACTACACATTTGGAAATGTGATGAAGTTCTGTTATTTATTTTTTTCTAGAATTCCAGATTTGTTTAAGATCATTTTATCTGGTTTAATTTATTCCTACTTCCATTTATGCATATCGTTTTTCTACACAACCACTAAAATCAGAAACAAAATAGAGTAGTTGAAAAAGGGAAATGATTTTACTAAGTTCTATTAAAATTTCATTTAGTACTCTACAATACTCCCATATGTTCATTTTTTTTACATTTTTAACAGCTTTTATTTAAAAAGAGAATTGTTTGTTTTGGGTTAAAAAAATGGAAAAAAGTTCTTTTCCAGCGAAAGAAAAATATGCACAAAAATGTTATCACAGCATCTATATATGTACACTTTTTTGTAAAGGATTATATATTATTTGGAGATAACAACCAGCTTCACCATTCACTTTTGTGTTACAAAAATTTCCTCATTCAATATTTTATTCATTTACTTGAGTAACACCTCACTTTTAATCGAATAAAATTTACTCCTTAAAAAAAAAAAAACAAATAAAAAAACAAATAAAAAAACAAATAAAAAAACAAATAAAAAACAAATAAAAAAACAAATAAAAAAACAAATAAAATGCAAAACTGAACTGCAGAGTTTCACAAATATTCAAAATGTCAAAAAAAGTATTTACCATTGTATATTATATTATTATCGAAAATTAAAACCAGTCAAAACGGTATTAACAATCTATGCAGTAGTGAAGAAAAAGCCAACCACAAGTTATTATTTTGTGACAACGGTAGTTGCAAAAAGAAAAAGAAAAGAAAGGAAAAAATGAAAAAAAAATATATGAGCAAGAACAAAAGAAAAAAAAATAAACAAAAAAACAGAATAAAAAAAAGAATAAAAAAAAACGGATAAAAAAAGAAAACAAAACAAACCAAGGTTTAAAAAGGAAAAATAAGTAAGAAAAATAAAATAGGAAAAAAGGAATTTAAAAAAAAAAAAAAGAAAAAAATGAGAAAAATGTGTGGTGAATGAGAAAAAGTAGAAAAAACAGTTGCATAATAATGAAAAGAAGTGATACTTCTGTTACAATGTTCTTATAAAATATAAATTTTGTTTATTTTGTCGTTTTTTTTTTTCTTTCCAATTAGTCCATTATTTTTTATATTTTTTTTGACAATATACTTGCGTCTGTTAAAAAAAATTCAATAAAATGGTTGACTCACCGAGCACCGTAATACCCCCTGCTGATAAATCCAACAAGATAGCATTATATGCTTTATTAATTTATAAATATGATTCCACCAATCCTATTTTTTTGTGCGCATCTTTCGATTTATCGTCCTTTCCATTTTTCCACCGATCTTCTTTAAAAGAACATATATATTTTCACTCACGGTTAGTGTGTAGTAGAACGCCCAAAGGAAATAGAGAAGTCATTGAGTTAGAATCCGGAATAGGACATCTACACGTGTATACAAATAGTACAAACAACATTAGTGTGCTCGTTCTATCCACTCCTGCATATCCATTGAGAATAGCCTTTGGTCTAATTGACGCTGCACATAAGCTTTTTGCTGAAAACTGCAAAGGGCAATATGAACACGTAACACAAGATTTAAAAGAAGATGCTCTGTTAAATCAAGAATTAAATGAACTTTTGAAAAAATATCAAAATCCACTAGAAGCAGACAAACTCTCAAAAGTGCAAAAGGATTTAGACGAGGTAAAAGACGTAATGTTAAAAAATATTGAAGACCTGTTACAGAGGGGAGAAAAATTGGATGACCTCATGAAAAAAAGTCAAGATTTATCCAATTCATCTTATCAATTTTACAGGTATGTATGCCATTCTATACAAATGACCCACTATACGTTCTTTGAAACCCATGTATAAAAATTACAAACACACTTGTGACAACTATCCATACGTACATACAAAAAAACATACGCAATCTTTTTCCCTTTTTAGACAAGCCAAGAAATCTAATCAGTGTTGTAAATTATATTGATTGCTCCCATTTGGTGAAGACGGAATAAAATAACGTTGATTATACATTTCCAATACTTAGACACAAGGACAAATGTAAATTATGATTTAGTGACGTTTACAAGAAAAAACGTTTCCTTTTGTACTTAGCATATGTAGAAATGAGTTAATATATAATGAATGTTTCTTTATAATTTTACACATCTTTTTAAATAAAACGCACCTATGTGTTTTAATAATTTCATTTCGTAATAACGAGTGAATCATTATTCCTTTGATGGGAATCTCTTACTTCCAATTTATAAATTTGGACATATTGGTGAAGCCGTACGCAACTGTTTTCAGCTTCATACAAATTTATATATATTGATATATTTGTAAAAATTCTGAAAACATTGAAACCGGTTTTAAATTTTTTTTTATTAAAAGAAAAGAAAAACACATGTTGTACATTACATAGTACAAATATATATGTATTTACATAAAGAAACAAAAGTAGAGAATATTTTTCATGTACATATTTATGCATATATATCTTGATACATTTTATGTTATTATCTATGTACCATTTTTAAAATTTAATAAAATTACATGTCATCAATGCAAATTTCCTTGTACGTTTTTTTTTCTATAGATGCAAAAACACTTGTCACGTAATGTTCCGATTTCTTTCTCTTTTTTTTTTTTGTTTTATGAGACACATTCTTATCATTCTTTTTAACATTTCGAAGAATCTTTTATATATTGAACTTTTTTTTCTTTTTACTTTGTAAAGGAAATTAATACTCCTATTGCTTTTTTATGTTTTGTACATTGGTACATATCCATGGTCATATAATCTGATGTTTGGTTGAAACATCCATTTGTATTTCTTTATCAGTGTACTTACTGATATCTACAAAATAAAACAGATATATATGCCGATTTTCTGTGTCCTTTATTATATATACCCGAATACTTAAATTCTTCTTTGATTCGGTTTTGAAAAATTTTCTAACCTACTTGAAAGATGGACATTCGTTCATATATATTGGATCTTTATTTCCTGCGAAAATAGCAAAAAAACAAAAACACAATAAATAGAATAAAAAAGAAATTGCAAATAGAGGGATCAATTATTTGTTCTTTTTTCAGAAACGTACCTGCAAAAATATGAAGAGTGTCTAAAACTTCTTGAAAGAAAAAAAAACTTCCCGTTATAAGAAAAATAGAATTATCTTTGCAACACTCGAGAAAAGCATTTTTCACAACTGTAGAAATATGTCCTGAAATGTAACAAAAAATACATTAAAAAAATGAGCACATGAACGAATGTGTTCAACAGTGCAACTGGGAACAAAAAATATCAAACAAAATGGATACATTACAACATTTACCTCTTTTACAATGTTCGGCCATATGTTCAATATCTCCATCTGTTTTTTTGCACTCTAGCCACTGACATATCTTTCTTGAACTATTAAAAACTATTTGTTTCAACTGTTCATCCACGTTACTAGCATTTTTCATCATTCGAATTATATCGACTAATTCGTATGTTCTCGGACTTTCAGAAGATACATAATAAATGTCCTGCCAAGATTGAAAAAAAAAAAAAACTCAAAAGAGAAAAAAAAATGAGAGAAAAGAGATATAGAAAAAGAAAGAGATATTAGAAAAAGATACACAAAAAGATATATAGAAAAAGAAAGATATATTAGAAAAGATATACAAAAGATATATACAAAAGATATAAAGAAAAGATATAGAAAAGATAAAGAAAAGATATATACAAAAGATATACAAAGGATATATACAAAAAATATATAAAAGATATATTAGAAAAGATATACAAAAGATATATACAAAAGATATAAGAAAAGATATAGAAAAGATAAAGAAAAGATATATACAAAAGATATACAAAGGATATATACAAAAATATATAAAAGATATATTAGAAAAGATATACAAAAGATATATACAAAAGATATATAGAAAAGATATAAAAAAGATAAAGAAAAGATATATACAAAAGATATACAAAAGATATACAAAAGATATATACAAAAAATATATAAAAGATATATTAGAAAAGATATACAAAAAGATATATCGAAAAAGATATACAAAAAAATATATAAAAAAAGACAGAAATATACAAAAAAAAAAAAATATGACATATGAACTATGTTGGGTAAATACAAAATTGTTTAAAAAGAAAACTTAAGGAAATCTTTCTTTCCATGTACCAAAAGACGGTCCGGGAAATGGGCCCAAAAAGGTCTTACAAGATCAGTATTTCTTGGTTTAGTTATTGAAATACACACCCGAACAGGTTTATTTTTATGAAAGTAGTTTATGTCTCTACATAATTGATTAATTGCTGTTTCATTGTGACTGACATCTAAAATAACCGCATGTGGATTATCTTTATATAATTCTTTTTCTGAAAAAGAAAAACCATTCTCTTTAAAACAGACTTCTGTTTTGAAATACTCAATCTGTTCCGGTGCCAAATACTGTTGTCTTAATGGTAGCTTAATTTTCAAAACCTTGTTTAAAAACATACTCGTGTGCATACGTAATACTTTTATGGCTTCTAAAGCGATTCGTGAATTTTCCTCATTCGCAGTTTCTCCTCTTGGCTCTGCTGAGACAACCACAAGATTACAGTTTAGTTCTTTCGCCTTATCAAAAACACTTCTAAATATAGATACCGATGGGCCTACAACCACATTTGTATCTTTCTTAAAAATTCCAATTTTCTCATTACATATTGATAATAAGTCATTTCCTAAGATATTCATATGGTCATATCCAATGGAAGTAATTACAACAACTTCTGGTTTCTTCAAAATGTTCGTTGCATCTTCTTTTCCTCCTAACCCAGTTTCAATTACTGCATAATCAACTCTCTTGTTTGAAAAATGTAAAAAAGCGACCATTGTCATTATTTCAAAAAAAGAAGCTTCTATATCCGCTACCTTACACCTTTTCTTTATTTCGTTCACTAAATAAAGTAATTCCTCTTCACTTATAAGTTCATCATTTACCATAATACGTTCTCGTAAACACACAATATGAGGAGAAGTATACAGACCGACTTTCCAGTTTTTTAACTTTAATAATGTGTATATCTTGTAACAAACAGAACCTTTTCCATTAGTGCCTGCTACGTGAATAGTTCTGTATCTCTCACACGGAAAGTCAAATACTTCATTAATTTTGCTCACCCGTTGTGAACCCAACTTCATGTTATGTCGCTGATACAGCCAATCAAGGCATTCAGCATATGTTTTTAACTCCGTACTTTCGGCCATATATCTCTTAATGAAATGTACTATTTCATGAAACTCGCGTATTTTCTCCCAATATCTGTATCAGATCTACGTTCTGTGATATTCACAGTTTGTAACAGAAACTCCTTTATTAATGGTTGTAATTTACAATCTACTTTTATACAATATACATTTATACAGTTTACTTTTATACAATTAACTTTTAAACATTTAACTTTTATACAATTAACTTTTATATAATTTATTTTTATATAATTTATTTTTATACAATTTACATTTATACAATCTACTTTTGCTTCTGGAAAGTGCAAACACAAGAATATTCCTCATTTGATAAAAGTTTATTTTAGATGAAATCTCTCTTCTTATTTTATTGAAAACTTCTAAATTGTAACAAAAAGTTTTTAATTTTTTTATTTTCACGTATATTTACTGGTTCTATGTAAATTGATCTCCAATCAAAGAAGAGTATTTTTGGTGCATTACAAATATTAGTAAATAACAATATGAAAAGTATTTTTAAAGTGTAATGCTATTAAACATATCCTTTCTCTGCATTTCCTTGTTTGTTTTACAGTGTGTTTTTATATGAATAGTCATCTCGTGACTTCGTTATATATCAGCACTGAACATACAATGTGTACTCATTAATATTTTAAAACTTGAGATATTTTTTTAACGGTAGGGTTCATACATTCAGTGATCGTACATGCATACACAACAAACGACAAGGCTGCTTTCATTTATTTTACCAGAATCATACTATCATTAGAATTTAATCTTTTATGTATTACAATTAAAAATATTGTCTTTTTATGTTTCCTTCAATCCACAGTATTTGTAAAAGAAGAAAAAAATGCTCAACAATAGACTTCACAATATTTTGGAAACCATATACTAAATTATATACACTAATATATATACGAAAATATATATATGAAAATATATTAACCAAAATATATGAACCAAAATATATAAACTAAACATACTAAACTAGAAAACAATATTTCTCCATGAATATCTCTCCATATTCAATGTAAGTAGCTAGTTACAAGTTTTGACATAGAACAAATCTAAAGCACAACTGATTCCGATTCCATTTTTGGAGAAATAAAAAAACCACAAGAATATAATAGTCGACAATACGATTTATACACCAGCATTAAAACTAATTTGAAAATCCGATTTTATATTTTCTTTACATTATAAGTAATGGTCACTGATGATACTGTAGATATCAAAAATAAGAACTACATTATTTTGTTTTTCATATTGAATCCGCATGATATACTGAAAATATATCAGTATATATTCATACATATCCTTCTTTTGTCAAATGAATCTTCAATCAGTACTCAGTTATGAATTTATATTTTAGATAACAATTATATTTTAGATAACAATTATATTTTAGGTAACAATTATATTTTAGATAACAATTATATTTTAGATAACAATTATATTTTAGATAAAAACTTTCAAAGAGAAAAATCTTTTTTTGCATTTATAAAAGTGCTTTGTTTTTTTTATTCTCTAACAGTTCACTTCAAAAATTATAACAAAAAAAAGTATTTTTTTAAAATATAAGTTTTTTTTTGTGAAAGCCGAAACCTTTCATTACTTAGAGGCTGGTTGCTCCATCTACTAAATTTTTTTCCGTAAGAGAAACTTTTTTCATATGTAAAATATGCATGTTTTCCATGCAGCATATATATATCACATATCAAAAAGGTCTATATCCTATTAACTAACTAGTACATTTACTACTCTATACGTAAAAATACATACCTCTTTGTTAACCTTAAACACTATTCCTATATTTTTCCTTTTTTAATTAAAAATTGTTCTTCAATATTGGCAGAATATATTTTCTAAGACTTTACTAAGCAAAAAATGAAAATTGTAGATTACCTACATTTTACACATTAGGTGTGTACCTAGTAATTTAACTCTTTTTTTTTTCGTAACCGGTAGCAGTAATTTTCTTTTGAAATACATCGTTGACAAATGTATATTAGAAAAAAAAATATTACAATTGTTTTACAGAGATATTTTTATATAATATAAAGGCCAAATACAAACAAGAAATAGTGTTTGTCCTTTTTCATAACAGAAAAACTTATTTATGTTAAGTAAATAGTTCTAACATTTCTACAAAACGTATATCCTTCAAGCTAAAATAAAAACCACATTTATATTCATTCATGGTAACATAAAAACTTAATAAAATCGTATTAAGAACTTAATAAGAAAGGAATAAGTAACAGAAAAAGAGAAGATATATTATCTTCCTTCACTCGTTTACACCTTAACGCAATTCCTTAACATGTTAAAGTATATAAGATATTTTTTTTTACTTAACATCAACATTGAGTAGTAACGATGTCAAAAATTGAGACACGTAATTTTTTATATATTCAGTCCACGTACAGTAGCTTTGTATATATACACATGCATCAATAAGGAAGGTCAGGACCCTGGTTGTTATGAAAATATATTAATACTTAGTATACAAGACACACATATATATATATTTATTTCATTATATCACATATAAAATGTATTACCATAATAAAATGTACTATCATATTATATGATTGTACTTGTTTTATTAAACCGATTGTTTGTGAGAATGTTTTAAAATAGGTGAAAATGAGAAACAAGCAGATAGAATACTTCATTTGTTTGTTATTGTAATATATTTATATATATATATATATATAATGTATAAGAATTCTATCAATTAACAAGAAAAAACAGAAGTATAAATAGAAAAACATAATTCACTATTAACATGTTCAAGTCATAAAATAATAATTTAAGTTCCTTAACTAATTTTAGTAGAAAACGCATATTACATTTTTTTTCTTTTTCATTTGTCGTGTGCTTAATAAGAATTTAATTCATAAACGTACGAAATAAAATATTTAATTAACATGTAAAAATTATATACAAATAACTTAAAAGGTAATAATCTAATATGAACACAAAAATCGAAAGGAAAGGGGTATAGTACACATTAAAGCTAGTTTGCTTAAGAGGGTATTCATATTTCAATTATTTCTATTAAACTTATTATTTGCGGTACATTAGCTCATTAATCATTTAAACGAGGCTTAAATGAGGTATAAACGACGCAAAAAATAGAAGAAAACAAAAAAAACTTTTTCTTATTTCACCAAATTTATATTTTGTGTAAGTTTTAATTTATCTCCATATATATCATATTAAAAATTATTCCTGTGAACAATAAAACTGTTATAATTTGTCTTACACATTTGCACAAATTATAAAACTTCAAATTATTATTTTTTTTTTTACATGCAAATAGAAATATCCTTTTATTTGAGTTTTTTGATCCTATATTAGACAAAGACTATTTGTGTTTTTTTAATTTCCTGACGTTTTTTCTCTTCCAATTTCTACTCTCTATCCATATCCTCTATTCTTTATTTATTTTCTCAACTGATAATTTCTCTAATTTATATTTTTTTACATTAGTAATTCACTCTTAAAGAGAAAAAACCCATTCACTCTGTTTCTGTTTCTATCTTTTTGATATATATTAAATACATCAATATATATTAATATACATCAATATACATTAATATACATCAATATAAATCAATATACATCAATATCCATTTGTTCCTTTCTTATTTTATATATATAATCTTTTATTTTATACCGCATTTTTATTTTTATTTTTTCACATTTTACTTATTACTTATATAGATATTTTTTTTCTTTTTGCACATAAATCACACATGTTTTTCATTTTATCTCACGTACGTAATTAAAAAAAAAAAAAAAATTAAAAAGAAATATTTTTATGAATGTGTTAAAAAATTACTAAATCCCATAAATTCCATTTGTATAAATATTAAAACATTTTTCATTTCAAAAAGTAAATCATCCAAAATAGCAAAATAACAAGATTTAAGTGTTTTGCGTTTACAGAATAATAAATTCTATTTTCGTTTTTTTTGGGGAATTACTTTTATTGTATTATTTTTTTTATTTGGAAACTTCTTGTCTTACTATTCCTGACATAAAGATTCCTTATTTTTATTTCCATCGTTCACAATGGTACAAAGACCCAAGATCGTGTTGGTTGGATCTGGTATGATTGGTGGTATCATGGCCACACTTATTGTACAGAAGAATTTAGGAGATGTAGTTTTATTTGACATAGTTAAAAACATGCCTCAAGGAAAAGCACTGGACACTTCTCACACGAATGTTACTGCTTATTCCAATTGTAAAGTCACAGGTTCCAATTCATATGATGATTTGAAAGGAGCTGATGTAGTTATAGTGACTGCTGGTTTTACCAAAGCACCTGGAAAAAGTGACAAAGAATGGAACAGAGATGATTTGTTACCTCTGAATAACAAAATTATGGTTGAAATTGGAGGTCACATTAAAAAACAATGCCCAGATGCTTTCATTATTGTTGTGACCAATCCTGTTGATGTAATGGTTCAATTATTACATCAACATTCAGGAGTACCAAGACACAAAATTGTTGGTTTAGGAGGAGTCTTAGATAGTTCAAGACTTAAATATTACATTGCTGAAAAATTAAATGTATGCCCAAGAGATGTTAATGCTCTTATTGTTGGTGCCCATGGAAACAAAATGGTTCCATTAGTTCGATATATTACTGTCGGAGGCATCCCACTTCAAGAGTTTATTGACAATAAGAAAATTACAGTTGATGAACTTAACAAAATATTAGACAGAACTGTTAACACCGCTTTAGAAATAGTGAACTTGTATGCATCACCATTTGTTGCTCCTGCTGCAGCTATTATTGAAATGGCAGAATCTTATATTCGAGATTTGAAGAAAGTATTGATCTGTTCAACGCTGCTTCAAGGAGAATATGGTCACTCCGATATCTTTGGAGGTACTCCTCTTGTTATTGGTGCCAATGGAGTAGAACAAGTAATTGAACTGAAACTTACACCTGATGAAAAAAAACAATTTGACGAAGCTGTTGCCGAAACCAAGAGAATGAAGGCTCTTGTATAAGGCTCACGAAGAAAAAAAAAAAAAACTTTGACCAAACTTTTGCCGAAACCAAGAGAATAAAGACTCTTGTATAAAGCACACGAAGAAAAAAAAAAAAAAAAAAAACGTAATCCTATAGATAGATGCCCCTTTTCTTCAAACTATTAATTATTTTATTGTTTGGTCAGTTATATATTTATGTATTCATTTGCACAGCCAACTACTAATATATAGCACCATATACATTTATATATATATATTCATTTCTGTGAACAGTTACATGCATATATAGTATGTTGTGTATTCTTTAATATACACAACTACCAACTGATAAGTTCATAAATATATATTTACTTCTATAAACCATTACATATGTATGACTTCAGTTCGTGGAGCAATTTATGTGTGTTTAAATACAGGGGATACTACTATAGTAATTAGTTTTATTATACTTTACGTATTTGCAGTTTACACTATTTAATTATGTTCTTATGTATGTTATCTATATATACATTCGATTCAAATACATATAGTGATATGTAACTCCAATTATTCACACCTTACAGTTACAGTAGTATCTTTTCGCAAAACCATATTATTTTCATTTTCTGGTTCATATTTGTTGCTTTACGAATTCATGTATTTAATGGCTGAGTTATTAATAAATTCTTCCAGCCATTTGTTTATTCATCCATTCGTTTATTCATCCATTTGTTTATTCATTCATTCATTCATTTATTCATACATTTGTTTATTCATCCATTTGTTTATTCATCCATTTGTTTATTCACCATTTGTTTATTCATCCATTTGTTTATTCACCATTTGTTTATTCATCCATTTGTTTATTCACCATTCGTTTATTCATTCAGTTTTTTATCCATTTTGTCTATTTTACAAGTACGTTTACCACATCACATTTGTGGAATTTAATTACTTATTTTATTTTTTTCTATTTGCATAATTCTTTAACCAAATGAAAGTTTAAACTTATCATAAACCGGAGTGAAAAATAACAACTGTTCACTCGAATTACTGTTACAACAAATTGAAAAACACAAAACGGAAATAAATTGATAGTGAAATTAAAAAAACCTTAGTATATTGTAAAACAAAGTAATGTAAAAAAGAAAAATTTGTTTAAAATCTGTTCTTTGTAGTTTCTTTTAGTATTGGTTCAAGTTTGTTTTTTACTTTTATAGAAGCGTGTCAAGATTGTTTACAAATGAAAAAATGCATTAAATTTTTTTTATTCATGTTAGACTCAAAAGGCACAATTCAAAGAATCGGATATTCTTATATATGTATGTATATATATATATATATATATATATAATAAAACAAAATCAGAGAATAAAAGAAAAATCTACACATATATACATGCATAACAAAAAGAAAAAAATATATATATACTTTTTATAATGAGCATTTGGTTGTGACGAATATCATAAAAATAAAATCTTTCATTTAAAATGTTAATTATGTAGTGCAACTAATACTTAGAATACTAATGGTTCAATTGAAGAAAAAAATCAAAAAACAACTAATATGTTAAATTAAAAGAAATATTACTTGATATATGATAATGGTTTGGGGTTGGTCCATTTTCGTTCATATATCACCTACTGCTCTAATGTAAAACACGTTGTTCCCTCTAATAAAAGCGTCGTTATATTTTACAATTAGCTCCCCTTCAAAATATTCTTCCGTTCGTTCCAGTGCAACATTCATGCGTTCATCTAGACAGGCCAAAATCCCTTTGTAGTCCGTTCCATTGTTCAAGCGAACAATTACTGTTTGCCCTTTAAGGTTCTCAACAAAATCTTTAGGAGTGTTCGAAGACATGTTATACTCAATAAGTTCTTTTACTAGGACTTTTCAATTGGGTATTTCAAAGGGTTTCTTTCGACAGGTTACTTTCGAGAGGTTACTTTCGACAGGTTATTTTCGAGAGGTTACTTTCGACAGGTTATTTTCGAGAGATTATTTTCGACAGGTTCCTTTCGACAAGTTTCTTTACTTTTGTAAATTATTTATTTGAAATAAATTCTTTTTAAGGAGGGTTAACGAATTCTGTAGAAAAAATAGAACAACCAAGTTACATTTATTTATAAGCATGTAATTTATATGTCTATGCTGATTTACATAGTTTCATCAAATAAACTGACGATCAACCCTCGATAAACTGTTGCTTATTTACACATCAATGATTGGTACCCAAATGTTCAGCAAAAATAAAAATAAATTAAGTGTGTTCCACCAATTTGCTGCTTTTATTCCTGTTCATATATTGGTACATAGCTTGATTAGTAGTTTTTTTTTTCTTTTTTATATGTAACCTTGTTTTCGACAAAATATTATCTTCAAAAGGTTCTGTTCTCTTTCATCGAATTGTAAAAATAAATTTTCATTAATGATATATTATACAGAAAACATAAAAAAAAACTGCTTTAAAAAATTACCAAAATAAAAAGGATTTAATTATATTTCCAATTTTTTTTTAAACATAAGAAAATATGTTATCAAAAAGCATATTAATATAATACTAATGCAATTCCCCACGTGTACTAAATAAAACATCGTCTATTTCACAATTCAAAAACAAAGCATGAAACATTCTTTTTTTTTTTTTGAAAAATAAACTAATGTTCTTATGTTTTCGTTTCTTGTTTATTTCGTTCGTTTACAGTTTACGAAAAACAAACGATGTGATAGTTACTGTTGAAATTTTATGTGAAATGCATATTCAAGAATATATACATATATACATTTATTATTTCTTATGCTTTTATTATTACCGAAGCGTGATTCTTATAAAATATTTAATTATATATAGGAGTTGTATATTGTGATTATATTATTATTTTAATATTGGAAACAAAATAAACTACAACTTTAAAATGACAAAATAAAAAAAAAAAATAAAAAAAAAGTTCGTCGTACTTTGGGACAGTATAACATAAGCGATAAGAATAAGATACAATCGGCCGGGACAGCGTTCACAACATACGTGTTCATATGCATGTACATATTATAAGAACTTGACTACACGATTTGATAAGTATTTGATAAGTATAAGTATTTGATAAGTATTTGATAAGTATTTGATAAGTATTTGATAAGTATTTGATAAGTATTTGATAAGTATTTGATAAGTATTTGATAAGTATTTGATAAGTAATTTTTACGTTTTCGGTTGGTGAAACAATGAAAAGATGTCCGAGCTTATATACAAGAAGAGGTGGTTTTAAAAAGAGAGTCATAACAACTATTTAAAAACGAACTTTATCTTTAAAGAAACAAAAGAAGAACAGGAATGACAAAAGAAAATGGATTAAAATGTGATTTCTGGAATGGACATTAAAATGATTCGTTTTAATTGACGTACGTACTTTCTTTAGCAAATAAGTAGTAACATAATTAAGAAAAAGAAGAAACATACTTTAAGGGAAGCTTTGTGATATATATACATTAGTAACTTTAGTTTAAATCCTATTTCCTTTTTTTTTTTTCACAATTTTTATAATTTTTATAATTTTTATATATTTTACATTTTTAACATTTTAAACAGTATTAATAGTATTAACGAATTTTACATTAGACATAAGACATGATATAATTAAAATAAAATATGAAAACAAAAAATCCTAGGAAAAAACACACATCATAGCGCAACACATACAATATATGCATATAGGTATATGCATAGATGAGGTTGTGCCAAAGAAATGTGTGTTTATACTCTTTCGATATAAAGTTTTTTTTTTTTTTTTTTTTTAAAGCCTTGAGGTTGAATAAGTCGTTAAGTGATTCTTTTTGGTGAATTCGGCGAATGGCATCGGCTACCAATATAGAAACGCTAAGTTTTGTAATTTTTTTACAGTCGTCAATATTTTTGTTTGATTTTACAGTGTCCGTAACAACAACTTCTTCTAATGGAGAATTTTCAATTCGGTCAATGGCTGGGCCTGAAAATAACCCATGAGTAGCAAAAGCAAATATCCTTCTAGCCCCATGTTTTTTTAACTGTTTCGCTGCTTCACAAAGAGTACCAGCAGTATCAATCATATCGTCTACGATAATTACATCCGAATCATATACATTTCCTACTAAATCCATTTTTTCAATTTCATTCGGTCTTGCTCTCTGTTTAATTAACATAGCAATTCCACAGTCCTTTATACCTCTATAATTTAAACCATCTTGAAATTTTCTTGCTCGGTAAACACCCCCAGCATCGGGAGAAACGATAACAGGTTTATACAGTTCTTTTTTTGTGAAATAATCCAAACCAATTAATTGCGCTTCTAAATTGTCAACGGGTACTCTTGGGCCAAAGAACCCTTGTATCTGGCCCGAATGTAAATCTATTGCTACCACTCGATCAACACCCATCGCTTCAATCATTCGTGCCACGTCTGCTGCAGATATAGGAACTCTTGAACTTAATTTTCGGTCTTGCCTTGCATACCCATAATATGGAATCACAGCCGTTATTTTTTTAGCTGAAGCTCTCCTACATGTAGATATCATAAGTAGCAATTCTATTAAATTCTCATTTACCGGCGGACAAGTAGGTTGAATTATATACACGTCTTTTCCTCTTATACTTTCTAAAAATTGCATAGCCACTTCCCCATCAGCAAATCTTTTCAAATTTACTCGTCCCAGTATAGTTCCTAAATGATCAGCTATGTTTTGACTCAACACAGGGTTTGAGGAACCACTAAACAAAATAGCATTTTCCATTTTTTTTTCAAATGGTCTCTTTTCTTCAGAGCGCCACAAGGGGTGAAAATGATTAGGTGAATGTTCACACATTACGTTATTTTCAAAAGTTATCAAATTGCAATTAAATATGTTATTCAATTTTTTATTTACTTCTCTACAATACGTTCTTATTTTTTCTCTATTCTTTTCTTCTTTACAAATATAACCTCCAATCAAAATTCCCAGAGTTACGTATGTTACACCCATATGGTCATTCCACACAACTTTT
>LSRZ01000039.1:0-14852 GCA_001625125.1 Haemoproteus tartakovskyi | reverse complement strand
GAAAAGGGAAAACAAAAAAGGGTAACAAAAAAGGGTAACAAAAAAGGGTAACAAAAAAAGGCAATAAAAATAGGTAATAAAAAAAGGTAACAAAAAAAGGTAACAAAAAAGGGCAAACAAAAAAGTGTAACAAAAAAGAAACAAGAACAAACAAAGAAATTAACTCATGAAGATGAACATAGAAAGTAAATGAGACAAAGAGAATGAAAACCTAAGATCAACTCAACCATTCCAATCGATAAGAATTTGTAATCTTTCTACATTACTATGGATTTAAATAACTTTTGATGTCCTTAAAACAGACCTACACATATTCACATAAAAAAACGACAAACAAAAAGAAAACAAAACAAAACAGAACATAATAAAAACACAACAATTTAACAATACAAAATAAAAACCGTTTTATTAAAACTACACCTGAAATTAACATCAAAATACATATAAAATATATTATATTCACTCCTTTTTCTTATATTTCCCCCTTTTTCGTGGGTTTTGCAACAAGCGCATTTAGCCCCTTGAAAACTCTTTTGTTTCCAAAAATATGACTCGTAAAAGAACGAAAAAAATAGAACATATATATATACATATATGTATAAATAGAATTTTACTTTTACTCATAAAATGATTGTGATCCGCATGTCTAAAAAAAGGGAATCGATAAAAGAAGGAAACAATAATGAACAGTTTACCAAATATTTAAAAAAAAATTTGCATTCACGATTAAGTTATTTGTAATTATATGTTTACATTGAAGTCGGAAACGAAAAAATGTAAGCATATTTTGTTTCAGTTGTTTTCATAAAAACTTATTAAAAATAAAACTTTTTTGTTACCATTATATGTTTTTTAAAATAAAAATGGGATTTATATTTTCATGTCTTTCAATGTTGCTGATCAATCCGGTACACATCTCAACCAGTTTATGAAAAATTGAACCAAAATAAAAAAAAAAAAGATTAACATGACTGTTCTGACCTCATGCGGTAATATATAGTGTGTTGTACATATTTTTTCAAGGTATGAAATCTCTGTTAATGTATGTTGAAAAGGGGGGTAAATGCATTATTAGAAATCAATGGAATTAAACAAAATGCTGACATGTTTGCAGTAACAGCAATACACATGTCGTTTTTCATGTTAATATTGTGAAAGCCAAGAGAGATGTTTGCGGGTTTCAAAACAAATAGTAACAACAATGTAGAATAGTGGGAAAGTGTATAAAAGGCAATAAAAACGATAAAAAAAAAAGGAAGGAAAAAGAAAGAAACAAAAATAAAAACAAAAATAATGAATTTAATTGCAGGGAAACGGTAATTTATTAGAGATTTAATTGCTGCATAGCTGTAATGTAATTGTAGTTTTTGATATTTCAAATACCTTATATTTCCTTGTTCAAATGGAAAATTAAGAAATTGCATAACATGAGGAATTTAAAGATCCAAAGTCTACATACATTAAATGAATTAATGTGTATATAGGTATATTTCTATATTATATTTCATATATCTAGACAACTACTATCAACGTGTTTAAGATAAAAAATCTAAACAGTTTAACATTTATAGAAATCTTTGTTATATCTATAGTAAAAGCTATAAATAATAATAAACAAAAAAAGGTACCGTTGTACGCTTTACATGTTTTCCTACTAATGAGTTCTTTTTGTTTTTTATTGGAGGGTTTATTACTTTTGATATATATTCTTACTGAAAAAAGGTTTTTATGTGATTCATACAGGTTCCATATGGGTTTTTTCATCTCCTTGTAATTAATTAAAATTGTACACATGTTTCATCCACCCTTTCATTAAAATCTTCTTTTTCAGAGGTAAAAGATACATAGATATAAAATGAATGGGTTGAATATGGATACAGCAACACTTTACAGAAATAGATAACTTTCTTTTGAGTTTCCAAATTATGTTAAGTTTTTAGTGGGTCTGAATATATTCATGCGTAATTAACATACGCTATTTTAATGTTATGATGTTTACTTTTATATGTATGTAAAAATGTGTGTAAGATAGCGAAAATAGAAATGTAAAGGTGTGAATAAAGATGTGGATAAAAGTGTGGATAAAAATGTGAATAAAAATGTGGATAAAAATGTGAATAAAAATGTGAATAAAAATGTGGATAATATAATGGGTGTATAGTTTACTATTTCACTTTTCTGAGACGTGCTGGAATCCACGTTCTTCGGTAGCGTAATAATACATGAGAAAACGCTACCACTGATGTAAAAGAATAAAATAATAACGAAAAAGAAAAAAAAAAAAAAAAAAACGGAAACTAAAATGGAAATTAAGTCGGCAATTAAAACGGAAACTAAAATGGAAACGAAATTGGCAATTAAAACGGAAACTAAAATGAAAACTAAAATGGAAACAAAATCGGCAATTAAAACGGTAACTAAAATGAAAACTAAAATAGAAACGAAATCGGCAATTAAAACGGAAACTAAAATGGAAACGAAATCGGCAATTAAAATGGAAACTAAATCGGCAATTCAAACGGAAATTAAATCGGCAATTTAAACGGAAATTAAATCGGCAATTTAAACGGAAATTAAAATGGAAACTAAAACGAAAACTGAAACGGAAACTAAAAATGAAAGTGTAAAAAAAAGAATACGAAAAATTATAATATATTGTGAGACATCTGAGATAAAACCATTGGCCATAATAAAAGAATTTCTAAGGCCAAAGGGAGACGTATGATAGTACACGTGTAGACTATCACAACACTAAAGTAATAAAAAACAGATTTTGTGGCGACTGAGTGGTTATTAAATGGTGATTGAATTTTTGTCAAATGGATATTGAATGGCTATTAAACGGCTACTGAACGACGACTGTTTGGCGACTATGTGATGACTATGTGACGACTGAATAAAGAATTAATAGTGATTATATGTGAATGGATAAAATGAATTTTGTTTTGGAACATGGTGTTGATGGGAGACCAACACATACACATATCACAATTATGGAACAGCACCATTGTTAACATTTTTGGGTTCTTCATCTTCCATGATGGGCCTTTTGTATTTCTCAAACATAGTGTTAATATGTTCAAGAGATTCATTAAACATCGATCTCTCTTCTGGTGTGAAATCTAATTCAATTATTTTTTCGACACCCTTTCCACCAATAACTACTGGAACACTTGCAAAATGTCCTTTGTATCCATATTGTCCGCTTAAAGCAACGGAGCAAACAAGAACTCTTTTTAAATCTTTTAAATATGCCTCAATGATTTCAGCAATGGCAATAGAAGGGGCATAACAAACAGAACCTTCAGGTAATAATTCCAACAATTCTAATCCAGTGTTTCTTGTCTTTGCAACAATATGTTCAATTTCCTTTGCTGTAATAGCACCCCTTTTAATAAAGTCATGTAAAGGAATTCCATTCACACAACAATATCGAGGAAGGGGAACCATTTTGTCTCCATGAGCTCCAATAACAAAACCTTGTACATCTCCTGGGTTAATCTAAAAAATATAATAATAAAGAGAAAAAGAAAAATGAAAAAATAACTTATCAGAAAAAAAATAAAATAAAAAAAAAAAAGAGACAACGAAATATATGCAAATAAATTAATATAAGTAGACATATAAGTGAAAATAATTAAGTTGATAAAAGAACGTTCCATACATATATATGTATATATATAATATATACGTAGGAAACAACAAAGACAGTATTTTTGCAAGTTTCAAAGGAAAATGTCTTTTCTTCCTTACTCTTAATTTTTCAGCTAAATGGTGTCGAAATCGAGCACTGTGTAAAACTCCTGCCATTCCACATATTTTGTGAGATGGTATATTTCCATGTTCTTGCAAAACTTTACACATACAGTCAACAGGGTTGGTGGTTACTACAACAAAAGCTTGTGGGCAGTGTTTCTTAATAAATTTGGCAACATCCTGCATCAGTTTTCCATTAGATACATATAACATTTTCTCTAAATCATTTTCTTCAAAAACTGAAAATTCCGATGGAGACATCTCATTAGTAACAACAACAACAAGAGAATCTTTGATGTCTGTTATATCATTAGTTCCTAAAATGCTTATTCTAGAGCGGTTAATAGGTCTGGTGTGTAAAATGTCCATTGCTCTTCCTTTAGATAAATCTAAAAAAAATAAAAAATTAAAAAAAAAACAAGTAATAATAATCTATAAATGTAATCACACAGAATTAAAATATATATCAAGTATTAAAAACACACATAAAATCAATTACATAAATAAAAAAAGTAACAAACGTCAGTCGGTAAAGAACAATTTAATTATGAGGTTTTCTCTTAAACAAGCACATACATGTATTTAATATATATTTCATATATATAATACACAGTTTCAATATTGTTAACCTTTTCTGTAATCATGTAAAACTACATCTCCTAAATTCTTTTCGCATATTATATGAGCTAGAGCTGATCCAATTTCTCCAGCTCCCAAAACACTAATTTTGGGATGTCGAACAGAAGTCATTTTGACAATACAGTCACTCTAATAAGGATATTAAATACAATTATATAAAAAGATTTTTTTTTTAATTTTTGTTTGGTGGAAACAATATATCTACTCCAGATTTCCTGTATTTAAAAAATGAAAAATGTAGTATATATAAAAAATGTCTAAATATATACAAATTGTAATTGTAGTAATTTCTTTGAATGTGTAGTTATAATATATATCTAATTGAAAAACATATATAAAATGGATATGTCTGTGTGGTTTTACTTCAAAACGAAAAACCAGTTTAGTTATTCCATAAATGAAGATGATAATTGGGTGTGATAAGGGTTACGTATGAATTATGAAAAAATATTTATAAATATATTACTCTATTTATCAGATAGTTAATTTTTTTTTGTTCATCCACATATCAGTTTGACTAGTTTATAGTTATAGTGAAAGTAAAAAGCATAACGTAATTATTAGTGATACGTATAATAGCAGTAATACAAGTCCAGCTGTAGTGCAGGTAATGTGATAAGAGAATGTAAAATAAAAACCTCAAATCAAATATACCAATTCTAGAAACAAAAAATATTCTTTGCAAATATAAAAACAGGAATACTTCAAGCCATATACTGTATTTCCATATATTACACTATTCAAAAATACGTTTTATCCACATATATACATATATATATATATATATATATATGGTGAATCAAAGTATACGTTTTTTTTATGATTGTCTCTGTTGTTCCTTTCTTTTCTCTAGTTCCATTTTCACAGTTTGCTCATATATTTAGGAACATACATGTACATATAAAAAAAAGGTAAGATGCAGTAATGGCAAAAAAAGATAAAGTACTTGTTAATAAATTATTGTTATAATAACACACACATAAACATTTTACATATTTATAGAAACGTTAAAATATATACTCAAAATGTAAAATAAAATACAAAATTGCATTTTATTTTATTTTATTTCATGTAACTTAAGAAACATAAAAGATTTTTTTATTTTTTGCGAACATAGACATCCATATAAACTACGCAAGCAAATATTTATGCTTCTTACTAAGCTATAATGGAATTATAATAATGGAATTTTTTTTCAAAAACGAAAATCGCTAGCTTTATAGAAAAAGAAAAAAATGAAATACATAATATATGTAATGTAATTGTATAATAAGAGCATTATAATAAAATGTACACTATGTGTGTACATATATGATGTTCTTTTCCCTTTACATCTGCGCATGTGTGGAATGAGGTAAACGGAAAATCTGCTGTCTCAACTTTTTTTTTCTCTTACGGGTATGATGGAGCACTTGAAATATATAATTACACGAACAAGAGATATTCATTTCTTAATATAATTTTCAGTTTTTGTCTCTAACGTATAATCTTTTATTCTATACTCATAAAAGAAAACAGCTAGTTGATACAATGTGTATCAATAAATACTGTAAAAGTTTCTTTTTATTTTGAAATTTCCCAGTTTAAAAAAAAAGGAATATTATCTATTTTTTTACACCGCATTTTACAAAATTTCATTCAAAAATGCAAGAAGCTAGTTTATCATAACAATCAATACCAAACATCTGAAATCATTAAGAGTTTATGTAAAAAAATTGTGATTCTATCATTAATAACACATGTCTTATATGTTCATAATTAATATGTACCTTTTTTTTTTTAAATTATAGAAGCGTGCACATGTATTATAAGAAATATATAGGGAGACTGGAAACAACAACAGCTTATATTGCATTCAAAAAAATAATATGATTACAGAACTTCTTTTTTGGAATAATGTATCGAATCTTCTTAAAAATGAAATGAACAAAATTCAAAAGAAATATACATAAACATATTTGTTTTATCCAATATTTAACACAAAAGAAAAAATTAGAAGTCTTTAAAAAATATTATTATTATTATTATTATTATTATTATTATTATTATTATTATTATTATTACTATTGTAATTATTTGTAATTAATAATATTGGTATTGTTACTATTGTAATTATTGTTATTATTACTATTATAATTATTGTTATTATTACTATTGTAATTAATAATATTGGTATTGTTACTATTGTAATTATTGTTATTATTACTATTGTAATTATTGTTGTTATTATTACTATTGTTATTATTATTATTATTATTTTTTTTTTTTTATTTTCGTTTCAATAACTTTTTGGGATAACAAACAATTATAGCTATCTTAGATTCGTTAATCATTTCTTTAGACACATTATTATACACAATGTCTTTTCAATTTAAGCATTTTAGAAAAAGGAAAATATATAAATATAGGTTTTTCTTTTTATGATAACATTTTCACATTTTTGTATGTTTTCATAAAATGTAATAATTCTATTCTCTTTCATAAAAATAGAGAATATCCACTTCAGAGAATTACTTATAAAAATTGAAATTGCTTCTTTATATATGTTTTGTCAAATGTCTAACCTCTAGCAAAAGTATTTCATAAAGACCGACAATGGAAGATATAGAAGACGTTTCGTTACAATCGACCGAAAAATCTATTAATGGCAAAAAAAGTCTAAAACATAAAATACGGGAATTAGAGAATGTGGTTGAAACAAAACTTACAAAATTAAAAGAAGAGTTGTTAGAATTAAAAAAAAAAGAAACGATACATAAATATAATTTTAGTGATTTACTAGAAGAATTTAAAAATGATGTGAAAAAAAAAATAGAAGAAACCAATGAAATGTTCACAAAACATATAGAACAACAAAATAAAAAACATGTCAAATTATTAAATATGTTAATATCTTTAAAGATGGACTATGTATCCCTCAGTAAAACAGTTTCTTTGTTAGAAGAAAGAGTTCGAATTTTAGAAGAAGATGTAGGAGAGTAAATATATGTTGATGTTTTTTAGAAAAAAAATTACCTTTTTTTTATTTAAACAACTTTATCATGTCATGTTCTACATTTTTATAATGAAATGCTATTTTATTTTTTTTTTCTCATTACAGTAATAATCTTCTATTTCTTTTTTTTTTTTTTTCAATTTTTAAATGTGTAATCTCCATTTTCATTTTTTTTTTCATATTTTTAAATCATTGTTTCCATCATCTTTGTTACTTAAACTTTGCTTTTTTTTAATCATAAATAAAAATATTTGAACAAAATAAAATAAATCTACTAATACGAGAAATAAAAAGTTTTGCTTTTTTTTTTTTTTTTTTTTTTTATTTATATATATATGTATATTAACCATGTTTAGATAGATACGCACAGCTGTTTTCTTATTTGCTCTTAATCGTAGAACACGTTTTTGGTAGTCTGAAAAGAGGTCACCATTTTTGTGAACATTGGAAAATATATTAGATGATAAACAATCTATAAAATGCAAGAATATGTAGTTAAATTATTTGTTACAATAAACATAAAACTATTTTCAGAAAATTGCAGATAATTTATTTTATTCCTTTTTTTTTTTTTTTTTCTATTTTCCAAATTTGTTATATTTTATAGTTGCAGTTTTTTAGCTAAAATTTAAAAAAAAAAAAAAAAAAAAAAAAATAAATTGACATGTGACACTAAATTTCTAATAGGAAGATAAAATTTTTTTTTAATTTGTTGTTACATTTTTATATTTCCTTTTTCTGTGTATAGGTGCACTTGTATCTGTAATACTATTCAACCAAGTTTGCGAAATCGAAGAAAAAATTGGCTACATTTTTATTTTTTACACATTTTTATTTTCATTTGTTTTAGCTTTTATTTGTTTTAGTTTTTACTTGTTTTAGTGTTTACCTATTTTAGTGTTTACTTATTTTAGTGTTTGCTTATTTTAGATTTTACTTGTTTTTGATTTTATTTGTTTTAGATTTTATTTGTTTTAGATTTTATATATTTTACCTTTTATTTGTTTTCGTTAATTCTTTGCGGGATAACAGTTATTTACTTTTTCATCATTATAGCATATATATATATGTGTATATATATGGCTATATGAATGTGTACCCGTATAGCTTCATTTCTATGCATGTGTTTTTCTTATGTTTTGTGTTTCCTAAGGAGAACATGCGTAATAAGAACTAAACTCTAGGGAGATTATATCTTTCGAAAAAAAAAACAAAAAATAATAAATATACAAACACTTGAATGAGTTGGTGTATGTTTGCTAACACAATCGTAATCGTGACCCTCACTTAACACAAGAAACATCAACCTTTTATCTTATTAAACGTGTGAATAACATATCAATATACACTGAATACTAAAACATAGGTTTCTACACATTGGAATGTGAAATTTACATATATAATACTATTTTTATAACTATACATCCTTTTTTCAATTTGTTTCTTTCGTTTAAGTAGAAAACAATTTTTGTTTTCAAAAAACTTAAATTAACTCAAATATGTATAGACACTCATCTATACGCTGTCGTATCTCCTTTCTTTGTGAAAAATGTGTGATTTAAATGACAGTAATATTTCCAGGGTCCCATTAGAAGAATGCAACATAGAACAAAAGGAATCCATATCACAATCCAATTCAGAAAAAGATAACAGACAAAAGCAGAATAATTATATAATCGCAAATGACGTATTCATTTATTCTAAAGATGAAACTTTCCAAACTGAACATAAGAAAAAAGATGTCTACAACAGAAGAGAAAATCAGGAGATAGTTACAACAGCAGAAAAAATTGTATATGAAAGGGAACATAATGTAAATGATGAGGGAGAGCAAAATGTAAATGATGAGGGAAAACAAAATATAAATGATGAGGGAGAACAAAATGCATATGATGAGGGAGAAAAAAATATATTAAAAATATATAATACTATTGATGATGAAAACAAAGTGGAAACTGTTAAAATAGGAAGTAAAAAAAAATACAAACTACAATTCAAAGTAGATGATATTCCAGTGATTTCAATTAAAGAAAGAAAAAGCAAAGTTACAAATATAAAAAAAATTTTCAGACACGAAACAAAAATAAACCGTGATCAAAAAGATAATAAAAAAAAGCAATCAGAAGCAGAATCCCAAATAAAATTGAAAATCGGTAGTTACAAGGAAAAGACATCGGAGCAAATAGAAGATACAGAGAAGGAAATGTCCGGTGCAACGAAAATAAGTAATGGTTTTAAAGATTTTTCCATTGTGAACCCATCATCGAACGCTTCTATTATAAATAATTTTGACGTTGTGGAGAAAATGGAACAAAACAATAAATTAGACCATGTAAAAAGTATTGAAAATACATACAGTACACCATCGCCAAATCCCAATAACTGGAATATTTCATCGGATCTACAAAAAAATCAAAACAACACGAAACAGCATAATGTATATAAAAGTGTGAATATGTTTTATAGTGATATTATTAATCGAACAGAGTGTGGTGAAGATAATGACGTCAATGACTTTAGCAATAGTAACATATATGAATACGGAAACACATATGTGAATTCTTCTTTTTATGAACTACCAAAAAAACATGATAGAAAACAGGAAAAAAACAGACAACAAGAAAGAAAAACAGAGGATGAAATTCAAACGGAGGATAAAATTCAAACAGAAAATGAAATTCAAACGGAGGATAAAATTCAAAAAGGGTTTCATTGTGTTCAAAATGAAAAACATACATATAGTCCAAAGAAATCCATATGTGCAAAGGAGAACCATTATATGGAATATAATAGTAGTTTTAAAAATAAAATAAATTATATGATAAATTCGAACACTGCAAATTATAAACTGATGAAAAACAATTTCAAAAATAATTCATCTGATCAATTGGAAAGAGTTCTAGAGAAATGGGAAAAGAAAGAACGTTCACTAAACGACGCATACAAGTGCGCTTCGGAAAATTCAATGATACATGATGATGTAACGGCAACAAGGAATGTGTCTATGAAACAACCCGATGTACGCAACTATATAGATCTCATGGGAGATCATAATGAGCACTGTATGTTGGAACAAGAGAAAAAGCAGAGTGGAGAAGAAATGAAAAATAGTTTGATCCCTGAAAAGCTGAAAAGTGCTAGTACTATAGAAATTTGTAGAAACTGTGAAGCGGTGAAGGACGAGATAAACGAAATATTAGTGAACACTAAGGCAGAGAGAGAAACAGAAACCAAAACGGATCAAAACGAAATGGACTGTAGTAATAACAGTAGTTTTAACAGCGGACCTATTAAGGTGTGCAATTTAAAAAGAAAAAACGAAACACAGTCTTTGTCCAATGATCAAATAAAACTTCGAAAGTTTGAGTTACAAAGTTCCTCCAGCTGGAATGATGAAACTGGACGAAAAATGGATTATGACATAAATACTGCAGATGGAATTAAAATAAAGAAATATATAGGGGATGTAGGTAATAAAAGGAAAAACGTAGCAGAAAATAAAGTGGAAAAGGAAAAAGAGGAAACAAAAAGGAAGCCTGTAAATGAACATGTATCTGGAAATTTACAAGATGCTATAGAAGATGGCGACGAAAATGATATGGGAGATGTCGACAGCTTTTTTGACAATTTCAAAGAAATGTTAAATGCTTCAGAAAGCAGTATATCATGTAGTGAGAAAAATGATTCGGCAATCGAAAATAGCATTGATCTGTCAGATCAAGATATGGTTATACACAATGATATACACAATGGACTATCACAAAATCAATCGAAAGAAAATGCCTATGATATTTCTAGTAGTATAGTTAGTGAATCCCTTTCCAGTTCTTTTGATTTGTTCAATCTAAAAAATCTACCACAAATACCACAACATGTGGATTTGATAAGCAATGACGCACTGAAACCATCTAATGACAAATACACATGTGTATGCTCGAATAATGGATCTTTGAAAAAGGTGAACCATGAAGAACAAGTTCTAGATAGTGGTGTAACTTCTTGTGATTTGAAACGGTACGTGGATGCATATAATCAAATGAAAGGAAATATGCAATCTTTTCACTCAGATGAACTAATGAAAGAATTGACAGAAGCCAAAGAGTTGGAACAGTTGAATGAAGAACAAAATGTCACCAAAGAAACATTGAATCGAAAAAGGGAAAATTCTTTATATCAAATGATAAATGGTGGGGTGTCGGTTTCTTATGGTCCTCATTTCGAACAAAAATTCCGTGTTTTACATAATAAGGGAGAAAAAATGGAAAATCTTTATCAACTTTCGAATTCTGATAATTTTTTTAACGAAATGAAAAGAAACAAGAATAACACTTTTAATGACAAAGTCCTTTCTACAAGTTACGATTATGTCTATAGTGAAAAATACATCAAAGAAGAATCGAATAGTAGCAGTTCTAAAAAACAACGCAAGGTGGAATTTCGTCCAAACATAGTTACCCAATCCACCGAAGATGAATACTTCAAAAAAAAAGGACAGTTGAATCACTGGAACATGTCACAAACAGAAGGTGCAAAAAGTTCATCAATGCATAAACTATTTTTCAGTAGTTCGGTGAAAGATGAAGAAGGAAGCTGTAAACATGAGGAAGATGATCCACAATGGAAAGTCCACGAACAAGATGTAGAAGGTGATGACCAAGAAGAACAAAGAGAGGAAGTAAATGAAGAAATAGATCAAGAAGAAGTAAGTGATGGACGTTCAATAATACATGTAGAAGGTATGGAAAACCTATTAAACGAACAAAAGGAAATAGACGAAGATGTGCAGTCCTTTGAAAATTCAGAAGAAGTAGAAAGAAAAAACAGTAGCATAATAGAAGAGCAATGTGACGAACAAATGGAACATATATTGGACACGAATTCTTTTTCTCAATATTATAAAATGTTCTTAGAAAATCCTCTGGAGAAAAACGATATAGTTGAAACGGAAATAGAAAAACAAGGAGAAGAATTCAATGTGGATACATCGAATCGAAAGTGGTTTCATTATGGGGAAGGACAAACAGAGGATAGAAATACTGTATCTAATCCAAGTGGTACATCTAAAAAAAAAATACAGTGGAAGGAGGGCGAAAAAAAAAAAAGGAAAAATAACAAATGGAAAATGCAAAAAAAAAATTGAAACAATAGAAAATGAACAAAACCGTAACCAAAATGAATCGTTTTTTGCAAAAGAAGCAATGAATTTAAAAGATATAGACGAAGATACCGAGAATACCGAAAATACCGATACACTGGATGAGTTCGCCGACATTAATCAAATAAAACATTTCACTACAGAAAAAATAAATTACTTAAGAAGTTTTATAAAAGAGGCTCAACACAGTATTTTTAAACAAATATCAGGTTCCACACAAGATGATAGTGTTCACAATTATTTCGAAGAAGCGTTGGCAACGGAAGTTACTGGTAGAGACCATTTATATGTTAGGAAGGAACCTATTTCATTCAGTGAAAAAGGCAAGCTGGAAATAGAAGACATGAAAGAAAAACAGGACAGCAAAAGTGACGAAGAAAATGGTTTTACTATTACAAACGAATTGAAATTAGACATACGTCGACGAACAAGAAGTTGCGACAACAACAATGTGGAACAAACCAGAGTTTGTAACAATTTGTATTATTCATTGAATTGGGAATCAGCTAATCAAAGAAATGTTGCAAAAAATGGAACTACAAAAGGAAGGAGATATATGTACTGGCAAAAGGAAAATTATGACAGCATGGAAAGTGAGCAAGAGGAAGAAGAAGAAGAAGAAAAAGAAAAAGAAAAAGAAAAAGACAAAGAGGAAGAGGAAAAGGAAGAGGAAGAGGAAGTAGACGAAGAAGAGCTGACAACCAGTGAAGAAGAAGTCCAAGAAAAAAACAATGAAATGAACAGAATATTCAACATATCAAACGAAACAACTAAAATACATAAAAATACAACATCCACACAAAATGCAATCGAAGCTTTGGCACAACAACAAAGCCTACAGAATGTTCCATGGTCACTGCATAATTATAACAATTCACAAGTGACGGAAACTAATAAGGAGTGTGCTGGAGTAAAAGCACATCAACATTCGAAATTAGAAGAAAATAACGTACATGTTGTATCTATTTTAAACGAAAAGTATCTGGCTGAAAAAGAAACTGAACCACAACCAATTAAAGAAATCGACAGTATATATGAAAAGCAAATAAACATTCTACAAAAAGAAAGCATAGAAAAGGAAAAACAAATAAAAGTGTTAAAACATCTCAACTCTGAAAATGAAAAAAAAACTTAATGAAGAGATAATGAAATTATTACAACAAAATGATACACTAAACGAACAAATAAACTGTTTACATATGGAAAATGAAAATAGGAAACAAGAAATAGAATATGCAAATTACGACAAAAACAAATGGAAACGGAAAGAGAGCTTTTAAAGGAACACATGGAGTCTTTCAAAAAAGATATAAACATTTTGAAACAAGAATTGGAAAATATGAAATATGAAAACGAACAGTATAAAAATGATGCACAATATTGGAAAACACAAAATGAAGTAGAAAAAGAAAATACTGAATTATTAAAAAATCAGATGCAATCCTTAAAGAAACATAATGAGCAATTATTACAAGAAAAAGAAAGGGGAGCGCAGGAAGAAAGCAAAGTAAAAAAATATAATGAAGAACTTATCAAAGAGAATTTGGTGCTTAAAAAGAGAAATGAAGAATTTACTCTAATGGCAGACGGAAAGAACAATCAACTTCTTATAATACAAAAACATCACGAAAATGAAATCAATTCTATAAAGGAAGAAATAGAAAATGCCATCATGGAGAAAAAGGAATTGTGTGCTTCCAATGAAAGAATGGCACTGGAATTACAAGAATTGTCAAAGAATATGGAAGCACTGAGTTATAACAACGAACAACATATTGAAGAATATGAAAAGCAAAAACAAGAAAACGATAAATTGAAAGAGGAAAAACAAAATGTAGAAGAGGAAAACAAAAGATTAAAAACACATGAGTTGATCGTAGAAGCGGAATATGAAAAGCTGAACGAGGAAAAGAAACTTGTAGAAGAGGAAAATGAAAAATTGAAAGAGGAAAAGAAATTTATACAGGAGGAAAATGCAAAATTGAAAGAGGAAAAGAAATTTATAGAAGAGGAAAAAAAATTTATAGAAGAGGAAAATGTAAAACTAAAAGAAGAAAAGAAATTTATAGAAGAGGCCAATATAAAATTGAAAGAGGAAAAGAAATTTATACAGGAGGAAAATTCAAAATTGAAAGAAGAAAAAAAACTTCTAAAGCTAGAAAATGTAAGTCTAAAAGAGGAAAAGCAAATTGCAAAGGACGAAAATGAAAAATTGAAAGAACAGAAAAAAACATGTAGAAGAGGAAAATGTAAAACTGAAAAAAGAAAACAAACTTATAGAAGAGGAAAATATAAAACTGAAAGAAG
>LSRZ01000038.1:13402-39579 GCA_001625125.1 Haemoproteus tartakovskyi | reverse complement strand
TGTCATCAACTTTCGCAGCATTTTCATCAGCTCTTTTTATTGTAGTGTTGTTAAGTTCATTTAGTAATGAAAGATAGGTATTCTCCAAATTTAATGATTCTGAAGAAGAAATATTTCCTAAGATATTGTTATTTTCAGGTTGCACCTCAAGCGACGTTTTTGACGCTGTAACTGCATCTTTAGAAGTTTCTGGTGGATACAAGTCTATATCTAGCATATTAATGGCTTCTATGACACTTTCATATGTTTCAGCATGTAAATCAGGTGATGCTTCCGAAAAATCGAAAATGCTAGGTTGATTGAAGGGAGCATATATATTATACATAGACGATGTAACTTGATGAGATAGAGTTTCTTCTACATTGGTTGTTCTCAAATGTCTTGTACGAGTACTCATTGAAGAACTATTAAGATCTATTAAACTGCTATTTTCAGAAGTTTCCATCGGGCTTAATTGTGAATTAGATTGTTTCATCTCAGCTGATTCTTCCAGCATCTTCGACATGCTAGATTCAATAGGGGACGCATATGCATTATCCATAGGCAATGTGCTTTGTGCAGAAAAACTTCTACTTAAACCTGTTGCCCTCAAATGTCTAGTATCAGTACTCCTTAATGGACCAAAAATATCTATTAAACTGTTATCTTCAAAATCGTTTAGTGTAAATGATTGTGAATCAGATTCATCCATCTTAGATGATTCTTCTATTTCAGACAATTCTTCTAGTAAATCCATGATGTTACGTTCACGGAGGGGAGCATGCGCATTAGACATAGGCAATGTGCTTTGATCAAAAAGCTGTTCATTTAAATCTGTTGTCCTAAAAAATCTAGTATTAGTACTCGCTGAAAGGCTACTAATATTCATTAAATCGACATCAACAACAGCATTTACTGGAGATCCTTTCGAATTAGCTTCTACTATCTCAGATGGACTTGGTATATCCGTAGATTCTTGTCGCATGTTTCTATGGCCTTTATCAAAGCTCCTGTAATGTTCACTTTCTGCCGACTGCACCACATAAGATATGTGGTAAAAAAAAATTAATAAAAGGCTAATCACCCAAAACCTCATTGTTAACTTCATGTAGACCAAAAAATACACGAACAAATATATTACGTATCTTTGTCAGCGCTTGATGCAGTTAAATATTTACAGAAAAATAAAAACAAATTTTTAATAACATATTTCAAATAAAATATGTAAACAGAAAAGTTATAGAAAAATAAAAACAAATCTTTAATAACTTATTTCAAATAAAACATGGAACCATAAAAATCATAGAAAAATAAAAACAAATTTTTAATAACCTATTTCAAATAAAAAATGTAACCAGAAAAGTCATTCAAAGAATTACATTGTTTTTCCAAGACACAAAACAACCATATCTTTTTCATTGATTCATTAAATTAATAATACATATCTTTAAACACTTTAAGTCAATGCATTCATCATGGGCCATTACATACATAAATTCAATTTTCTTTTGACATCACATCTGAATGTGATATAAATGAATTCAACGTGTTTTACATTCAATAAATTAGAAAAATCATTTCAAAAACTTGCATATTCCGTTACATGCATTTAATTCAAAAATATTTTTTTGGGGATTCGCTTTTCAACCCGTTTTAAAATAATTCATTATTATTCATGCTGCATTGGACGTATATATCACTTTAAAAACAAAAATGTTCTTTTAAATACAATAACTTTATAAATTCAACATTTTTATATGAAACGTTATATCGGCAAAATGGAAAGAAAAATATATCGATACATGATACCAATGAATTAATGGGCAACCTTTTTAAGACATAAAATTATGTTGTTTTTTAATAAAATATATATTTTTTACATATCATATTGCATATTTTTTAATAAAAAAATATTCTTCCTGTTTTTATTAAAAATTTTATATCCGCAAATAAGAAAGAAAGATATAAAAACATAAAAAAATGATGAATGCAAATTCATTTTTTTTAGCGATGCAGATGCAATCCTTTTTTATTTGTAATCTAACAATTATGCATAATGTAAAGTATATATAAAAATGCAGAAGATTACTAAAATGTAAATTAATTCTTCATTTTTCACTTTACAATTGATATTAGAAAACATCTATTATTCACCACACCTATTTTTTTGGGGATTGACTTTTCTGAGGCATACTTAAATTTTTATTGTTCATCTTTATTTTGATGAATGCAGCATAAGATCGAAACGATGTTAATATTTTTTTTCATTTTTTTAAAACAGCATTTACGACAACTATTTAAATAGCAGGATGTTTTTTGAAAATTCCTCGCTTCTTTTTTAAAAGAAAATGAAATTGTCAAATAATTACGAATTCGTTATAAATATATAACAAAGAATTATCACAGATAACCCTCATGCAATTCTGGCTAAAAAAAATTGTTAAATGAAGATAATTGTCTGTAAAGTCTATCAAAATGCTTTTTCAACTTTTTCTCAAGGTTAAGAAAATTTGTAGAATGAAGATAATCTTTTATGTGGTCTAACAAAATGTTTTTTCAACTTTTTCGCAACTTTTGTTTATATTGAACTAAAAATCAAAGATCCCCAGACAATAATTTATTATTCACTTTTAATTATTTTTAAATGTGACAATTACTGTTTTTTTATCAACTGCTTATTTTAAAACATACAATCAATTTTTATGTAACGTAAATTCTTTCAAACGGTTCTTAATTTAAACAGTTATAGTTAAGCTAAAAATTAATAAAAGTTAATTTGTTCAAACGCAATTAAAAACAAAATTTGTAAAAAAAAAAATGTTTTCAAAATAAAACTCTTTTAGAATGTTGTTCATCATTTTATGTTTAAAAATATAAAGCTATTTAAAACTCTTTTAGAATATTGTTCATCATTTTATGTTTAAAAACATAAAGCTATTTAAAACTCTTTTAGAATATTGTTCATCATTTTATGCTTAAAAACATAAAGCTATTTAAAACTCTTTTAAAATGTTGTTCATCATTTTATGTTTAAAAACATAAAGCTATTTAAAACTCTTTTAGAATATTGTTCATCATTTTATGTTTAAAAATATAAAGCTATTTCAGTTCGTTCAATTTCGCATAGCTGGAAAATTGCTGATGCTCCCTTTTTCTTTCCTTCATTGCTGAATTCAAAAAAAAATTTGTTTTTCTGAACAAACTATAATTGAACAACTGTCGTCATCCCAAAGAGATTTTTAACAAAAATCGCAAAACACGAACATGACACCGTGCAAACCTACATGCAACAAACACAAATAAATATATATAAAATGAATTCCGGACACAATTCCTTAACTTTCGTCATCACAGTTCTACATTCCTGACATTTCACGTCAGTTCTGTGGGCTGAACCAACCTTTTCCGAAAGATGTTATCAAAAGTAATCTTTGAAACCCCCCCATGCAATATGATGAAATCAGAAGATATGCTCAAGATGCAATATGATGAAATCAGAAGATATGCTCAGGATGCATTATGACGAAATCAGAAGATATACTCAGGAAGTCAGATAATTGGTCAGAAACATATCTAAGAAGTCCATAAATGCATCACATGCATATACGTATTTTCTTTAAATGTAAGAAAGAAAAAAAAATTAATTTTAAAATTTCATGTTTGTTTAACAAAAAAAAAGGAAGACTTCTTGGTGACGGATATGAGTTTTTTAATTTTTAATTTTTTTTATGTTTGTTTAACAAAAAAAAAGGAAAGATTCTTGGTGACGGATATGAGTTTTTTAATTTTTTAATTTTTTTTTATGTTTGTTTAACAAAAAAAAAAAAGGAAAGATTCTTGGTGGCGGCTATGAATTTTTTAATTTTTAAATTTTTTTTTATGTTTGTTTAACACAAAAAAAAAAAGGGAAGACACTTGGTGGTGGCTATGAGTTTTTTTATAAAGTTATTTATTTTTTTATAGAAACATGGGAGATGATAAATCAAAATGCCTTTTCTAACTTTTCAGGAGGTAAACTTATGATGGTTCCGTTAAAAAGATTCCCTATCCCAGACTGTAAATTAATCTTTTACCAACTTACGATAGTTTTTTTTGAAATTCCCAACAGACAACTCACGTCTCTCTAAAACTTTTGTTGAATTGCCTCAAAGACGAAATAATGCTGTCTTAGTATCTTAAGACTATTCCTCAAGTACTTTTATTGTTCACTTATGTACAATATCTTCGTTGCTTACAATAAATGCTGATAAGAAATTTTATTTTTTATAAATAGAGAAAGATAATTCAACTCGAAATATATACGCTGCTGTCAATTTCATATGTTATTTTATGTTATTTATACCTGAATTTCATTTTCTTAAAAAAGTCAGATCCTTTCTCTTGAATGAAAAAATTAATTCTCAACAAATTTGTTTCAATGTTGTTAAATTCAGTTTGTAAAAGAAAGAAGTACAAATGTTGCGTAGTGTAATGTACTGTAATGTACTGTAATGTACTGTAATGTACTGTAATGTACTGTAATGTACTGTAATGTACTGTAATGTACTGTAATGTACTGTAATGTACTGTAATGTACTGTAATGTACTGTAATGTACTGTAATGTACTGTAATGTACTGTAATGTACTGTAATGTACTGTAATGTACTGTAATGTACTGTAATGTACTGTAATGTACTGTAATGTACTGTAATGTACTGTAATGTACTGTAATGTACTGTAATGTACTGTAATGTACTGTAATGTACTGTAATGTACTGTAATGTACTGTAATGTACTGTAATGTACTGTAATGTACTGTAATGTACTGTAATGTACTGTAATGTACTGTAATGTACTGTAATGTACTGTAATGTACTGTAATGTACTGTAATGTACTGTAATGTACTGTAATGTTGCGTTATGTTACATTACAAAAAAATAAATGTTTGAAAAGCATAAAACATACCAAAAAAAAAAAAACTTGCAAACTGGTATTCATCATTTTATGTATCGAACATAAAAATGACTTTCTTTTTTTCATTTTTCTCAACTGAGAATTCTGATGCTTCTCTTTTTCTTTTGTAAAAAACAAATTCTTTACATTTATTTTTATTTCTGAAAAAAATTTCGTCGAAAAACTCTCCTCATCATTAAGAGCTTTTAAACAAAACTAACAATGTATTCCCACAAAGCATAAAATATATGCAATACACACATAAACATAATTATGTATGATGTAATTTCTGACATATTAACTCTATTTCATGACGGATTGTAACAGATTAGCTCTATTTCATAACGGATTGTAACAGATTAGTTCTATTTCATAACGGTTTGTAACAGATTAGCCATATTTCTTAACTTCAAAACTAGCTTACCTGACATCTTAACTCAACTTTCATTCATAAACAGATTTTTTCTCCCAAAATCTTTAAAAAGCTATTTTTGTTAACCTAACAACTAATCCGTCAGGAAGTGCATTGTATGTAATTATGTTTTTGTTTGTGTGTTTCGCTTATCAAAATAACCCTTATAAATATTTGGGGAAGAATAAATGAGGTGACATAAATGGAATTTCATTATTCGATAGAATACGAAATTTTGGATAATAAGCTTAATTTTAATTCGTACAAAAGAAAAGATTAGTTAAAAAATTTATAATTTTTCAACTATACGAAAAGCCTCTAAATGTAAAATAATAGAAGATTCGGGGATAAAAAGATGTATTGACTATCTGAATCTATTTTAATTTGTTAATTCCAATCGTAAGAAAGAGAACATTAGGTAATAATAAAAGATGTATTTTGCATATATAAAAATTTTCTTGATAGATTATAAAATTTGTATACGCTAATTTTTAATGTTTTTCATTTTGTCAAAATATTACTTTTTATTGCGCACAAAAAATTAAAAAAAAAAAAATATATATTTTTTATTTGTTTTTTATCACTTTTTTGTGGGTTGTTGAACCAATCCTTTTTTTTATATGAACATTTTTCTTATTGCTGAAAAAGTGTAATTTACTTAAGAGTGCATTAACCAATCTTTTTTTTTATATGAATATTTTTCTTATTGCTGAAAAAGTGTAATTTACTTAAGAGTGCATACATGAGAAAAGGTAAAGCAGACTAATTTGAATTTGTTTAAAAAGAGCATGCGTAAATAAGATACGTGATAAACTTTCAATAAATAGTGACGTTAAGATAGTATCTATGGGAAGTCTTGTTAATAGTGAATCAACGTTAGCTAACATTGTTTTGATAAAGCAGTGTTACATGTTCATATTTATTATATTGTGTCAATATCGATGTCATGTGAGTTATGTTTAAAAAAAAAATTTTAATGATGACGATAATTGTTTGTCGAAATTTTGTTACAAAAAAAAAAAAAAAATAAATGTAATGGAATTTGTTTTTAAGAAGGAAAAAGAGAAGCATCAGAATTCTCATTTCAAGAGATGAACAAAAGAAAGTCAATTTTATGTTAAAACAAAAAATAATGAACAACAGTCTGAAAGAGCTTTCTTTTTTAAAATATTTTATTTCACAAAATCAATGTATTTCAATCACGCAGTTTTCAAATTTTGTTTTGAAAATTTTTGTTTAACGGAATTTGAATTAAATTCGCATCACGATAAAAACATTGGAAAGGAATTTTGTACTTAACCAGAATTAAGGAATTTTTAATGATAGACAATAAACGCATAAATAAATACATTTTTGCATTAAGGTCAAAAGTTATATTTATACTCGGTAGATAGTCAATAAACGCATAAATAAATACATTTTTGCATTAAGGTCAAAACTTATATTTATACTTGGTAGATAGTCAATAAACGCATAAATAAATACAATTTTGCATTAAGGTCAAAACTTATATTTTTACTCGGTGTAGGCTGCTGTCCGAATAAAACCAAAGTCCATCGATTAAATCCGTGTACGTTACTGGAAACATTAAACTGAAACTAATAGGTATAATTGGTTTGGGCTGATATTTGTTTAAAGCCAAAACAGATAATTAATTTGTCGTTTGGCTTGTTATTAGACATTTAAAAGCAGAAAACTAATAGCAATATTCGGCATGGGATGTTGGTTGAATAAAGTCAGAATTGATAATTATATTCGCTGTGGATTGTTACTTAATTAAAGCAGAGGCCGATAATAATTCTCAATTAAGATCATCGTTGAATAAAGCTAAAAGTGATGGTATTGTTGATAGTATTAATTATTAAAGGCAGGTTCAAAAATAAGAAACATTGAGCGTTATATTCAGCAGGTATAAGTTTGAAAAGATAAGAAAATATATTATGGGGAACTGTTAACAGAACCAGTGTAAAGCTACCTTGCAAAAAGATTGAAAAGGCATTTTGATGAACTAAAAAGGAAATTCGTTTACTTTATCTTAAGTTTTTACTATTGTACAACACTAGCAATCTAGTCGATTCAATGAGTTCAATAAGTTCAATGGGTTTGATCAGTTCAATGGGTTTGATCAGTTCAATGGGTTTGATCAATTCAATGGGTTTGATCAGTTCAATGGGTTTGATCAGTTCAATGGGTTTGATCAGCTCAATGGGTTTGATAAATTCAATGGGTTTGATCAGTTCAATGGGTTTGACCAATTCAATGGGTTTGACCAATTCAGTGGGTTTGATCAATTCAATGGGTTTGATCAATTCAATGGGTTTGATTAATTCAATGGGTTCAGTCTGCTCATAAAGTCTAAATTAACCTTTTTAACATTTAATCATAATTTTTTTAATGCTGAACAAGAAACGCCCGTATCACCATGTGTTTTTCATATGGTAAATAAACTTATCATTAACCGTTTTTATATATAAAGAATAAAAACTACATATATTTTCGTAGTTTCTACCACTTGCTATTTATGTTATGCATATTATTTACATGTGGTAAATTTGTTTCACTCTTTTTCAGACAGTTGTCAGCCATCATAAATATTGCCTTATTTTTTTAGAGCTTTGCCAGTGGGTCATCAAAATAACCGTAATAATATTTAAAGCTTAAAAAAAGTGCACACTACGAAAATGTGCATTTAAAAAAAAAAAAAAATTACATATATATATGGGTGCGAGACTTTTTTCTATATAAATATTAATATATATATGTGTACATAAGAAAAAAAAAAAATATATAATTTTTTTTAAAGAGAGGGAAATTTAGAGGCAAGAAAAAGAAGAACGTTCGACAAGAACTTATATGTTTCCTCTTAAAGAATCGTTTAGATACTCAAAGGAATGAATAATTAAATTCTTATCTAATAAAGAGTTAAGAAATGTTGTGTCCTCTAAAAGAATCGTTTAGATACTCAAAGGAATGAATAATTAAATTCTTATCTAATAAATAGTTAAGAAATGTTGTGTCCTCTAAAAGAATCGTTTAGATACTCAGAGGAATGAATAATTAAATTCTTATCTAATAAAGAGTTAAGAAATTTTATGTTACATGTGTGAAAAGTTCTTTTTTTTTTTTGGTCTTGTTGTGTATATTTAAGTGCTACATGTATGTGCATAATTGTTTTGTTTTTTGGTGGACCTTTCAAATATAAACATAAGTGAGTCAGCTGTATACCTTAAATGAATACGAAATACAATACATATTTTCTAAATTGAGGGTGAAGAGGGAAAAAAACTAAGGAAAGAAAATTAAAATAAAAAAAGTATTCGTTACACATTACATTAGTATATTCCAGATTAAGTGTGTTACATAGGGTTTTAATCTCAAGTAAAGCAGAGTATAATATATATTCTAGAGTGTAATGTTCCTGTGCTTATTCTGTAGTATCTTATAAGATTTTTTCTCAAAATTAAATAATCCCATCTATTGAGATTTTATCTCATTAGGCTCTAAGGAAGTAGTAATATTAGCCAATATTAGTTGAACCAGTGTATAACAGCAATTGAAAATTTATTGAAAGTAAATTTTGATAAACCAACCGGTAATAATACATATTAAAGTATAAATTATTTGTTGAGTGTATTTTTTTCTACATTTATTTACTGTTTTTTTATTTATTTGTTTTTGAAAAGTCTGCACATAAAAAAATTTATATATTTTTATTATTATCTGCATTTTTTTTTTTTTTTTTTAATGATGCTATTATTTTTTATGAAAGAAAACATATTGTATCATGTATAATACGGTCATGCTTATTTTATGTTTTTATGCAAACGTTAGATATTTGGCATATTACAGAAAATTTCAATATTCTAAATTAAATAAAATGTCATATTTTTCTTTCTTAGAAAAATGGTTTCCTGTCCGCATGTTGAACAACTCAAACAAATTTGTTATATCTTGTATAAAGTATAAAAAAGTAGATAATGGTAGTATTCTATTATAAAAATTTATTTATTGCAACAACTGGAAGTTTTCTACTAAATACAATAAATAATGATGCCATAGATTCTTATGTTAGTTCTTCAAGAAAAAAAAAAAAAAAAAAGTATTCTTCATAATAAATGAAATGCAAGTAACAGAGGATACCACTTCGAACTGATAAACCCTTATATTAAGAAAAAAATATACTCTAGCTAAAATAAAAATTCATGGTGAAACAAAGCAAATTCTCATTTTATTAATTACCATTTGTTATATATATATTTATATTTTTATCTCAAATTACATATATTTATTGGGATATTTATTAAAAAAAAAACAATTATGAATTTTCATTTGCATAGGAAACATTGTGTTATCTATATGTTGTGTTGATTCCAAAAAAATTTCTTACATAGGCAAACATATATATAACTTTCAAAGTCAATAACCCCAAATTTAGGAAAACTACCAACTTTTATTTACCGCCTAAATTTATATTCAATTTTTTTTAAATACTAACCTATTTAAAATCTGTTAATTATATGATCTTTGTCATTCATTTTTAACAATTATCAGAATAACAGTAATATTTAATAATAATAATAATTAACAATAAGAATAATATTTAATAATAATAATAATTAAAAATAATAACAATAATTAAGAATAATAATAATAATTAAGAATAATAATAATAATTAAGAATAATAATAATAATTAAGAATAATAATAATAATTAAGAATAATAATAATAATTAAGAATAATAACAATTAACAATAAGAATAATATTTAATAATAATAATATTTAATAATAATAATAATTAAAAATAATAACAATAATTAAGAATAATAATAATTAAGAATAATAAAAATTAACAATCAATAATTAATAATAATATTAATAATTTTTTTTTTTTTTTAGAGAGGGCATTTCGAATATTTTAAACCATTAGAACTTCAACATTTTTCAAAAAATAAAAGATTTTCTACGAGAACAAAAAATTAGCTAAATAAAAAAAATAATAATAAATAAACTAAAAAGACAAAATTTTATTTTGATTAATTACCTTAAATATAGGCCTATACTGTATAATTTTATTTGATCATTTTTTTTTTTTTTACATTTAATAATAATATTTTTGGATATGATAAAAATGAAATAAATAAATTGCCTTTATCTTCCTTAATATTTTGTTATTTTTATGCCCATTCATATATACTTTTTTATGAACATAACGATTTTTGAGACAATTGTGAAATCTTTTTAAAAATATGTATCATATTTTTATTGTCCGACAATGAAGTTATTTTAGTATTTCTAATATGCCTTAATAATATCATCAAAATTTTTAGTTAGACGGAACAAATGTTTCCTTATTCCCCATGTTTTATCAGAGAAAAAAAAATAAAATTTAAAAAATGAATTGATAAAAATAAGATGAAAATAAAATGAAAATCTTTAAGTATTTCCATATATGTGTCAATAAAAAAAAATGCCTGCTCGTTCCTTTCTTTTTTTTATCATTATACATGGAACTGATGCCAGTAGAATTAGCAAGCATGAGTAAGATGTTTGATAAATATTTTATAAATATGCAGTAAAATATGTAATTTCACCGGAAACAAAATAAAATGCACTTTTCTATATGTATATAACGAAAAAAACATTGTAGTCTATGTGATTTACATCTATATTTTTTGTTATTTATTTTTACTGTGTTTATAATATACTACCATTTTTTTTTTTTTTTTTTTTAATATCTGCAGACTACACCGGAAAAAATATAAATTCGATATCAGAAAACGGAGAAGAAGCAACAAATGCATATGTATTGAAAACAAAAGTAAAATATAAAAGACTCCATGATGAAGTGGATACTTTAGAAAATGTCAAAAAAAACAAAACTAAATATGCTAATAAATCTTATGATTCCGATTCTTTGAAAGTGCTTTATTCCCAAAATGTAATGAAAGAACCTAGTTTACAAATAAAATTGACAAATGAAGAATCTGTAGGAAACACTTTTATATGTACAGTACCAGAGGTATCATCGATGGTGATAAAAAATAGCCCTGCATCAAACACAGATGAACATCAAAAAAACATAAATAATAGTGAATTAGAGTATACTGAAGAAATTGACGAATTAGTTAATATAGTTTTATCTGAGATGGATTCAGGAGTGTTACCTTTTTCAAAAACTACAAAGAAAATTAATCGACAATCGGCACTTCAACTAGAAAGGGAGCATGGGGAAGATTTAAGTGTACAGGCGCCGCTACCACTGAACGTAAATCACGGTATTATATCTTCTGAGATAATACAGGACCATACAAAAAATATCAATGAGAAAAAAGCTGGGATTCATAAAAAAAAAAAAGCTTATGTAACATCATGTAAACAAAAACCACAAGAGAATGAAACCGTTTGTACTGTTTTATTACAAGAAGATAGTGCAAATTCAGCTACAAAATATCCATCCAGTAATAAAAATATCGACGAAAGCACATCTGCACAAAAAAATTTAATGCCAAAAATATATTCAGATGATATGGTAATGAACACTGAAATTTTTAGAAACTCTACAAATTTAAAAAATTTAACGTATGATACAAAAATTGCAAATAATGACAAAGAAATACATGTCAATAATTTAAATACATGTAAAAATAACACCAATCCAAGTTCATCTACCATATCTAACGTATATTCATCGAACAACTCTCAGAATAATGAGTCGGGAAGAACTGAATTCTTTTCTAAGCAGTGTAATGTTTTTGCAAAACCAGTAAATACTCAGTCGAAACTAAGAAAACCGTTAGCAGTAAATGAACATGACACATATTTCAAATCAAATATGGTTAATGAAAAACCCAGTTCATCAACTTCCAATAGCTGTATTCCTAATACTACACAAATGCACTTAGTCGATAATTTGTTACTTTGGGAAAAAAATATATGTCTAAAAAAACAATATATCATACATTTCACTGATAAAATAAATATCGATGAGGCGGATCGTTTTATAGAAAAAATGGAAGTTTTTAATACGAATGCAGAACTACAGTTTGAAGACGTTAATACCAAGGATGTTTTGATGCAACTTGAACAGTTAATGCGCATTCCTGGTGTACTAAAACTTATTAATAGCTCTACATATGAAAGGGTATTTATATCATCAGAAAGCGATGATACAAAAAAATTATTAATTAAAGTAAACGGATATGTTTTAACAGAGGAAACAGAATATTGTCTTGCTCGGTTGATAAAACACTATGATTTAATATTAGACCAAAATTCTTTATTTTCCTCATTAGAAGAAGCCGATGGCCTTACCAAATTTTTAGAGTCTATCGAGTTTTCTATTTTTTATATTATACTGACCAGCTTATATTTTACCGACATTTTACAGAAACATAAAAAAGATGTTTCAATGAAGCTACAATTGAGAAAATTACGCATCATTGAAATTTTAAATCATATGAAAACCAAAAACTATAAAAACCTAAAAAAAAATAGAATAAATGTATCTTTTAAAATATACGATAATAAAATATCTATTGCTTTATTAAACATTTTAACTTGTAACATAATCTCCGAACATGAAGAATGTTTAGTGGCGCAACATGCATGTGACGATGCGTTTTTTTATTCAACGTTAATACAACTTCGTGACTGGATTCTACATTATAATGACCAGCTGAAAATAGTCGCAACAGCGGACAAGCGTGAACCTCTACAAGAATACAGTACCATTCATAAATGCAATTTTAATCAAACATTATCATTGATATTTCAAGGAATAAAAAAAGAAAAGGAAAAAATAAAACAATTCATTGTCACGATTTATGGGGATGAACATATTTTCATGAAAAAACTGCTAAACAATTTTAGTATAATTTTATTTAAACTTTTATTATTCAGTAAAGTTCATATGCTTAGTAAACCCGATATACTTAAGCTTGTCTATCAAGTTATAAAAGCAATGCATCGTTTAGAAAAAAAAAAAAAAGGAAGAAATTGCTGTCTTTAATGGATACAGCACCATGCAGTGGAGAAAGCCATAATCACATGGACGAAAAAAAAAGCAGTAGGACTAATAACACCGATATACACAATAACGATAAGCTGCTTATGTACATCTTATTTAAATATATAAATTTACAACTGTTACAATGTGTTACTACTCGTATATCGCAAAAAATGCAATTGGTCTTTTCAGTTTTTAATAAACCCATTAGTCATAACGCAGACCCTTTACAAAAAAAAAAAATAGATATGTTATTAGACAGTGCATTTCAGATATTACTATTACTTAACGATATGATTATTATTCATGATTTAATTCGATCAAAAAAAGACGAAGTAAAAACATTGGAAAGTGGGATCAACCTTCTTAATCTTATCTACTTAAAAATGCTTAATTTGAAGCATCAGTTTGCAAAAGCTGATTTGTTCCAATCGTCCGAAAAGAAAACAGAAGAACTTATATTCAAAATATTAGAATCATTGAATAAGAATATAGATAAAATAGCATAAATATATAAAATATATCCACGAATATACAATCAAATGCGTCGAATACAGTAATGATATTTCTATATTTTCAATTTTTATTAAAACGTGTTCTTTATATTTCTTAAGAAAAAAAGAAGTTTTTTTTTCGGCAGAAGAAGAGAGGAAGAGAGGGAGGGAGAATTTAAAATTTATTAAAAGTTATAAAATGGTACAAATTGTGCAGGCTAAAGAAAAGTTGCAACACCAAAAAAAGCATAACAAAACTGAGATGACCCTCAAAAATACCATACCCAGTACATACCATATGATTAGGTTATCAAAAATAACTCTTTTTAAGAAATTTCTTTATGAAATTTCTTTATGAAATGTCTTTATGAAATGTCTTTATAAAATGTCTTTATGAAATGTCTTTATGAAATGTCTTTATCAACCGTCTTTATCAACCGTCTTTATCAACCGTCTTTATCAACCGTCTTTATCAACCGTCTTTATCAACCGTCTTTATTAACCGTCTTTATTAACCGTCTTTATGGTGTCAGGATAATATAAGATTTCATCAGGAAGTCAGTTCATTAATCAGGAAATGTATCACATGTATCTAAATGTTTTCTTTGAATGTAAAATAAAAATTAATTCATTTTTGAATTCATTGTTTTTGTCTTGTTTTTCTAGAAAGTTTTGAACAAAAAAAAAAAGAACAACTTGTAGAAATAACGAGAAATTTTTTTTTAAGAAAAACATGTAACTTGTTTCGTTAAAAAAAAAAAAAAACTAATTTATGCTCAGTAACATAAATTAGCAAAATAACAGTATGAAACCGTTTTTTTTTAAATTCATTTTATGTTTTCTTCGTTAAAAAAAAAAAAAAAAAATTTATGCTTAGTAACATAAATTAGCAAAATAACAGTATGAAACCGTTTTTTTTTAAATTCATTTTATGTTTTCTTGTTAAACTTTTTTTGTTTTTTTTTATCAAAATTAACTAACAGAACAACTATTATTTTTGTTTTTATAAAGTTTAAACGTTTTCGGTTAATCCGTCACGAATTTGATTTGAATGTAAGTGATACAGTAGCACTTGCATGTTATAGCTGTTAGAATAGTCAAGTAGTAACAGTTGCTGACAACTGTGATCACAATACTAGTTAAGTAAGAGTCAACATTTACGCCAGATCTTAGGACACTGGTTTATTAAATTGACTTTGAATTATACTACGTTAGCTGTTCTGCACTGGTTCGATTCATATTTATTCTCCACAATATACTAAGAAACATATTAAGACAGAATCAAAATAGTTTTGCATGTTTACGCTTAATTTGAATGCGTATCAGAAAGAAAAGTGCCAAAATGAACACAGGCACATTACATACAAGAATACAAACACTAATCTCATTTTATTGAAAGTTAAACACTATGTAAACACACTTATTCTAAAAAACTATTTACGTAATGTGTAACACATGTATTTTTTTGTTGAACTTTTCTTCTATTTGGATTTCTCTATTTCTATAGAATTCAACCAATAGATCTTATTCTATATGATCTTAAAATCTACAGTTGACTCAAATTTTGTTATGTTCATTATACGTATAAAAAAACTACTAATGCAAACACATATAAAGCCAACCAAAAAAAAATGTCATAAAAAAAAAATAACTTTTCACACATGGACACATTCAATTTTTTAACCATTTACAAAATAAAAATTTAATTACTTATTCCTATGATTATCTAAACGTTTTTTTTAAAAGAAAACATTCAAGTTTTCATTAAACTTTCTCCCTTTCCTCGCCTCTAAATTCCCTTTGCTTAAAAAAATTATACGTTTTTTTTTTTATGCACTTCTTTATCAAAAACTCTTTTACCAAGTTTTTGCTTATATTTTCATACTACCCTTTATACAGTTTTTCCTCATACTATTAAATTAATAGAAACAAAATTAATTAAAAAATTCTTCAATAAAGTTAAGATAGTTAAAAAAAAATTACTTTACATAACGTGAAGTTTTACAACACACAGGTACGTCTGCAGTTAAACAAGAACATATAAGCCTATGCATAATACGCCTCACGTTTATTATGTATTTTGTTTATTATGTATTTTGTTTATTATGTATTTTTTTTATTATGTATTTTGTTAATTATGTATTTTTTTTATTATGTATTTTGTTAATTATGTATTTTTTTTATTATGTATTTTGTTAATTATGTATTTTTTTTATTATGTATTTTTTTTATTATGTATTTTTTTTATTATGTATTCGTTCTCTCTTACCAATACAATCACTATTCTTACTCACATTCTGTTCATTTCTCACATATAACTTTCACTTTACTTGAAACGGAATATACTTGAAACAAACTACCCTTAGTTCATCTTAAGTTATCTTAAGTTATCACCATATCAGTTATTGAACTGGATTCTTTCTTTTACCAAACTGAATCCCTCCAACCCTCTCTTATGTAGTTTTTACTTCACTTTTTCACCACATCCAGAGTCGAAGCGATTTTCCTGTTTACTGACTTTCTGCGCGTCTTACCATCAACCAAAACTGTATTTTTCTTAAATCGAACTCAGGTACTGATGTTTCTTTTCCGTATGTAGCAATTACAACTCTGTTTATGCAACTTAACTTTTCAGAAACATCTCCTATTTGAAAATCACTTACTTAAATGAACACCACACATACGCAAAATATGTAATAAGGAAAAATAAAATACATTAAGTTCAAAAAAACCTCAAAGTCTCTTAGACAAAATAATACTTACATAAAATACATTTAGTAAATACTAAAAGAAAACAAAAAAAATTAAACATTAGCTGAGCACTCTTCAAATAAAAGACGAATAAAAAATTTTGCTAAAACATATTTTTTTTAACTTCTCAATCTTTTCTAAAATTAATTTTTATTCTCCATGATTGACAATTCTTATTACTTCCTTAATTAAAAACTTTCCTTTTTGTTATAATACTTATTTTTTTTTTATAAATTAAAAAAATACCATCCTTTTTCCAACTATTTCATAAGCATGCAATACTTATTTTTGCTGACGTTTATTGTTATTTTATTCATAATTTATTTATAAACACCTGAATCCATTTGTTATCCTTATAATTTATTATTTTTATTGTTGATATACCTAATTTAAAATCAAAAGTTTTCTAAGGTTAAATACTATCAAATTTTATCTTTGACTATCATTTCACGTGTACTTTTATTCATTTCCATTTCTTTTGTAATTAAATAACGAACATAATATGAACATTTCAACTTGTATAAAAAATACGTTTGTCAATCTGTCTATTCACATACAAATAACAATACACATAATAATACAAATAACAGTATACATAATAATACAAATAACAATATATATAATTATACAAATAACAATACACATAATAATAAACATAACAATACATATAACATTGTTTTTTTCTTTTCTACTTTTCTACCCGAAAATTATATATGAGTTATTTTTGATAACCCATTAACACAACATTAATACAACATTAATACAACATTAACACAATATTAACACATCACATATAAAATATATGTAAATAAAAAGAAAAATAACCGATAAATTTAAATCAATCATACAGTTTTAAGTTAAAAACATTATGTCATAAATAAACTAAGTCAATGCTATAAAGGAAAAATAAAAATAAATATTTATTGTGCATTCTTTAAATAAAAGATGAATAAAATTTTCATTAAAAAACATTTTTAACTTCTTTTAAATTTTCAGTCTATTTTTATCCTGTACGATTAACAGTTCTTGTTCCCAAAATTAAAGTTCTTGTTGAAATTAAATTCCTCCCTACATTTTAATTTCTTATCTAAAAAAATAAATTCCCCTTAAAAATTAAAATTTCTTCTCATTCTAAAATCGTTTGCTATTTCATAAATTCTTTTTTTTAACGTATTCAGCACGATATCTCCTTCATCAGTTTTATAAACATGCGATGTCTACTTTTGTTGACCATCGTTAACAAATTATTTATAATTTATTTTTAACTGCTTGACGTCATTTCCTATGCTTCACATTTATGTTTCCTGAAGCTGATTCTCCTAAATTAAAAATTAAAATTTTTCTAATGTTAATGAATTTTAAATCATATCTTTAATTATCTTTTCATATGCAGTTTTATATATGCCTACTTCTTTTATAAATAAATAACATACATAATAAAAATACCCCAACTTATATGCAACTTGTATGAAGCTTAAATTTAACAACCTTCGTGTTCACATGAGACTGATACCTTCTTTTTTTCCACGTTTCTACCCAAAACCATATGAGGGTTATTCTTATAAGCCAGTTATAGATAAGTTTAAAATATGCATTATATAATGATAAAATTGTATTTATAAATGTATGTTTATTTTTCGATTAAATATATATTTTGTAACTATTGTATTTATCTTGGGAGTACATAAGAATGATCACTGCATGTGAAGTTTCTATCACGTATGAAATAAAAAGTTCAATCAGATTAATTTTTATAATTTTGTCAATTCGTATTGTGAAATCGTATTGTAAAATCGTATTGTGAAATCGTATTGTGAAATCGTATTGTGAAATCGTATTGTGAAATCGTATTGTGAAATCGTTAATTTTATAAATCCTTTGACCTAATCTTTTATTTGTGCTTTTTATTATTTTACATTCTCTAATAAAGTGTGTTGATTTTAAAATTATCATTCTTGTTATCTTCAAAGTTAGGATTAGAAAAATAAAAAGGAAAAGAATTGTTTTTTTATTCATTTTTCTTTTTTTTTAAATTATTGGTCTAACAAAACGCTTTTTCAACTTTTTCACAAGGTAAATTTATGCTGGACTTAATATCAAAGTTCTCCAGACTATAATTTATTATTAACTTACTCTTAATTATTTTTAAATGTGACAATTGCTGTTTTTGTATCAATTACTTGTTTTAAAACATACAATCAACTTTTATTTAAAGCAAATTCTTTCAAACAGTTTTAATTTAAACAGTTATAGTTAAGATAAAATTAAACAAAAGTTCATTTTGTTCAAAGGCAATTAAAACGAATTTTATAAAAAAAAAATGTTTTCAAAATAAAACTCTTTCAGAATGTTGTTCATCATTTTATATTTAAAAACATAAAGCTACTAAAAACTCTTTTAGCATAATGTTCATCATTTTTTTTAAAAACATAAAGCTGTTAAAAACTCTTTTAGCATATTGTTCATCATTTTGTTTAAAAACATAAAGCTGCTAAAAACTTTTAGAATGCTGTTCATCATTTTATGTTTAAAAACATAAAGCTACTTAAAACTCTTTTAGAATATTGTTCATCATTTTATGTTTAAAAACATAAAGCTACTTCATTTCGTTCAATTTCATATAGTTGGAAATTTGCTGATGCCTCCTTTTTCTTTTCATCATTGCTGAATTCCAAGAAAATTTCGTTTTTCTGAACAAATTTTCGAACAACTTTTGTCATCCCAAAGGGATTTTTAACAAAAATCACAAAACATGAACATGTCACCATGGAACGTACATGCAGCAAAAAACAATATACAGTTATATGTGATGTATTTCCCTGATAGGATTGATTCACTTAGCGTCATCACAGTTCTGCATTTCTGATATTTCATGTCAGTTCTACTCGTCGAACGAATTTCTTCCACAAAACGTTATAGAAGTAATCTTTGATAAACTAATTATTTTATTTATTTATTTTTTTTAGGGGGGAGGATGTGAAATTATTTCAAGTTTATATAAGGATCTGAAAAAATGGTAGAAAAAGAAAAACGGAAAGGCCTATCTGGAGAAACACAAGTTCGGGTAAAATATTAGCACATAAAATACAAGAAAAACAACCTATATATTCCTAGTTTCATTATGTAATTGCAAAGATATACACGCTTATTTCTTAATATATATACCTTTAGATTTACATGTTAATATGACACATCACATGAATTGGTTTATGTGCTCATTGTTTAAACTTGAAGATAAATATGTGTAATACTTTTATATGATTATTTGATTCATAAGAGGAGCATGATAGAGATGTTACCAGTGGAATTGCTGAAGTATATTAAAAAAATATATTATGTTAGATGATGTCAGGCACGATGAAGATGTCGCCAGAGGTGTCGCTAAAGTAGTTGAAAAACAGGACATGTCAGTTGATTCCAATGAAGAAGGTGTTATTTCAACTAGATGAGTTAGAGTACCAAGCGTTTTATTTTTTAAAGATGAAAATATGGATCTGAATTTAAAAGAGGTGGCTGGAAATGATTACTTGAAAATGATTATTTGATAATGATTATTTGAAAATGATTACTTGAAAATGATTACTTGAAAATGATTATTTGATAATAATTACTTGATAATGAATACTTGAAAATGATTACTTGATAATGATTACTTGAAAATGATTACTTGATAATGATTACTTGAAAATGATTACTTGAAAATGATTACTTGAAAATGATTACTTGAAAATGATTACTTGAAAATGATTACCTGAAAGTGGGATTGGAAACTATACCACTTTTAGACCTTGCTGAAAAAAGTTTTAAAGTAGTTTCAGTGATAGTTGAGCGTCAATCTAAAATTTCATGCAAGAAACAGTACCTTCCGGTTCCTGTGAAATCGTGTACATTTGAACTACAGACATTCATGAATGAAGTGAAACAAACTGTAAATATGTTGAGAGAAGCGTTAAGTAGTTCCTTAGTGTTTAATAATTTGAAGGAGTATAATAATTTTAAATCACTACTGAACAATATTTTATATCGGCTACAGCCTCTATTATCGAAAATGGAAAAGAATGCAACCTTCATAACTGAAGTGTTATCAAAAATAGACCGAAAAAGAAAAATGGAAGCAGCTATGGGATTAAAACATAAGGTAATAAGAAAACAATAACGTATACAAATATAGAATACTTATTAACAATATAATTAATAATTTAATGATAAAAGTATTGTGTATATATCTAGTATAATTGTAGTAATGATTAAACTTTACAACAATAAAAAATTAGAAAGAATTCATTGTGTTTGTTTAAATAGAACTTTTCGTTTTATTATGAAATATTTCATGTTATCCATCTGCAAAAACTTAACTTTTTTTATTTTATTTTTTTTGTAGTTTCCACATAGATTAGTCACACCGCCACAATCACAACATTCTGTAGCTAAAGAAGAAAAAAGTGTTCAAAAGGTTAGAGAAGACAAAGTTCAAGACACGCAGGAAAAGTCACAAATAAAAAAAGAAAAAAGAAAAAAGAAGAAGAAACACTGGCCCAAGATGATCTTCCACAAATGCCAGCTGTATCATTTGAGGATTTACTTAAGCCATTACATATTTCAGAAGATTGTTTAGTTTTGTTAGTGGAATTGTTTGAACATATACAGTCAAATACACAGAAGAAAAAAAGAAATGAATTAAAATTATTGGCATTAAATTTTTGAAAACGTTTAGATTTTGAACAAATTTTACATTCACAAATGAAAAATTAATCTTTTTTAAGGACAAGGGTAATGAGGACGACAGGTTTTAAAGAAAAAACAAAAATGATGATGCGTCATAGCATATCTTTTATGCGAATACTAGACTTGTTACATTTGGAAGCAAATATAGATATTGATAGTATAACATTAGTCTTAAAAAAAGAACTTCGTGAGCGGCAACAAAAACATATTTTTACCAAAAAATTAGAACTTGAAGTTATACAAGAGGAGGGACTTGATATTGATAAGTATATGCATCATAGTTTGATAGAAGAACGAGATAAAAAATTAAGAAAAAAAAAGAGAACAAGAAGGATAAAAGCTATATGGAAAAAGGAGGAAGAAAGGAAAAAAGGGTAAAAGAAGAAGAAGAAGAAGAAGAAAAAAAAAAACAAGGCTTCATAAGGAACGAGAATCTAAGAAAGTTTAAAATGCACATGAAAGGGTTAAACGATTGAGAGATGGATTTTATATAAAGAAACTTCCAATTAAAATATCTACTGTGGAACTCTTACATAAAGATATTCTTACACTTAAGAAAGAATTACAAAAATATTTAAAAAATGGAGAAGCAGAAACTTTTTTTTGAATTTGTAATGCAAATTAAACCTTCTCATTCAACAGATCAAGCAAGCAGTAAAAAGAGAAAACGTACACAGATTCTAGGTAAAACAAGTGAACCCTTTGCATCATATTTAAAAGATCAACGTAAAGAAGAGTGGCCTGGCTGGTTTGAAACAGACTAAAAATCTTTCAGAAGATGAATTTGCAAAGAGTGAAAATGATTTGTTGTACGATAGTTCAATATATATCAATGAAAATAGTGATCACTTTATTTGCAAGGACAAATATCTAGAACTATTTGAACAAGATGTGGCTGAACTGTTTGAAGAAAATTTAAAAATAGCAAATAGCTGCATTATCATCCATGTTATCAACCATGCACCAACAACACACAATGTTAACGTTGTTAATAATAAACGTGACCAGGGATTCAATTGTGGGTTTGAAAATGAATGCATTTTTGAAAACTGTTTTGTTAACATAATGATTTATTTAATAGCAATTTTCCTTAGTTAAAAATTTTTTAAACATGTGTTGAAAAACAAAAATTAAAATACTATGAATTTTACTGCTGTCATTATTTAATATTTTAGCAATAGATACTTCAGTGCCTTGAATTAATTACTTTTTAATATATGTTTTGTAATTTTTATCATTTTTATGTTACTCTTATTTTAATGAAATTTGTTATCGTAATTTATATTTGTAACTAATGAAACTGTTACTTTTATTAATGTGCAGAGAATAATATAAAAATGTAATTATAAAATTCTGCATGGTATATATATATATATATAACTTTATATAAAAACAAATTTTCTTACTATTTCGTTAATGCCCTTTTAGAATTCCATTTTTCTCAAATCTCCTCTATTCGGGTATGTCTATTCGGGTATGTAATTTGCTTTCATTGCATAAATAGATATATTTGCTTCTGTAAATAGGTATCTTCTATAGTTTCGTTAAGTAATCTACCTCATGTATGTTATAAAATTACAAATTGTTATTTCATATTATGGAAAAAAAATAGTGGTATTTGTTTTTTATAGGATACATGTGTGTCTGTTTTTTTTTTTACAATTTATTTTTAACACCAAAGAATTTTACAAAATAATGGATTGAAAACAATTGTACGCTATTGTTATACATTTCAAATATATATATATATGTATATATTTATAAATAAATATTAGTTTTGTTTTTAAAAAAAAAGTTGTAAGTGGTATTTAAAAGATCCTGACTTAGTTGTTACTATAAACACTTCTATGAAAATATCTCTAATGAATAAATGGGACAACAGTTCGAATGTGTTCATTTATATCTGAGTGTTTATGCTTGTTTGTGTTTTTTTTCGGCTAATTAAAATAGTGCCGCTTGTTCATAAGCGCTAATTGCGCAAATATTTAAGGGTTTATTATTGTTATCTTATTTTTAGTTTGGCTTATTTGGTTTCATCTCTAATATTATAGCGAAATGTCTACTTTAGGTATTACTACAAATATTATTATCATTGAAATCAATTTTGAATAGAAAGAGGAAAATGAGAACATGAAAAAATAAAAAAATGAAATTGTTGTAAAAGTACTGATATATATTGAAACTGTAAAGGAAAAAGGAAAACTAAAATAATTAAACTGCTTACAAGAAAAATTGAAAATGGAAATGCAGGTAAAGATAAAGATAGAGATAAAGATAAAGATAAAAATAAAGATAAAAATAAAGATAAAAATAAAGATAAAAATAAAGATGAAGATAAAAATACAGATAAAAATAAAGATAAAAATAAAAATAAAGATAAAAATAAAAATAAAGATAAAAATAAAGATAAAGGTAAAATTGAAAGTACCATTAAAAATAATATCAAATAATCGGTCGACTCTTAAAGTCATACCAGTTCATTTTTCGATCCCAATTCTTTACAAATGATTTCAGAAAATGAGGACACGTTTCATCTGTAACAGGACTCGTAATATATGCTTTGTCATCAGTATCTTGTTTAGCTGTACTTCCAATTTTATTTTCACTTCTATTTTCACTTCCAATGTTGCTTCCTTTTCCTCTTTTTTGTTTCATCACTAGTTCTTCATTTATTCTATAACCCAACAAGTCTAAAGTTTTTTTGTTTAAAAATTTCGGGGAACAGTAAGCATATCTTTGTATATAATCATATTCTACAATTAAATTTTGAATTTTTTCTCGAAACTCGATGATTTCCTCCATTGTTAAATATTCTAAGTAATGGTGCAGATGTGCTTTTCTCTTAAACAGTTTACTGAATCGATTCAAAATTTGTACAAACGAATTCCTCATTTCACATGAATTCATTAAGCATAATAAACTATAAGGTTGACTCAAAGGACACACATTGCATAATCCAATCTTTGTTGCATCTTTATTATACGTTAATATTTTTAAATTTTTTTTTACCTGCAACACATTTTTAGTTACGTCTGAAATATTTACATTTCCACGAACTAAAAAAGCCATTGACAGATTTAACCCATCTCGGGGATTGGCTATTAACATCTGATTGTTATGATTTAATACATTTTTAAATAAATGGTCAAATGTTCGAATACTCTCAGTCTCTATACAAGGGCTCAGTGAAGATAATAAAAAATTAAAAAAAGGATAAGGAATTAAATTCGTACATATTTCATTGATGTCTACATTCAAAGCTCCTTCGAATCTCATGGAACTAGTCAAATTAAGAATTACATTTGCAACAATATTATTCATTTTTGAATAATTACTTTTATCGTTTTCCTGATCTTTCAATTTGTTGCAGTCGAGAATATTCAACAAAGCATCATTAGAAACTGGTAAAACGCAACTAGAAAATTCATGAATTTTTGCTAAAGCAAAAAAACTATTATACGGAGAAGTAATGACATCATCAAATGCTGAAGGAAACACACAGTTGCTGAATTTTATTTGTCTGTAATCATCATTCAACATTTCTAAAATATATGAGCCTAAACCAGAACCAGTACCACCTCCTAATGAAGAAGTTATGTAAAAAGATTGTAATGAATCACACCTTTCTACATTTTTTCTTATCAAATCATTAATTAAACTTCCATATGCTTTTCCATAATACATATATCCCTGGGACCAATTATTTCCAGCACCCGATTGTTGCGTAAAAATATTATGTTCGTCAAAATAAGAAGAAATAGAGCTTTTCATAGTTTCATTCGTTACTCCCATTTCCGTATCTATTAATATTGCTCTTGCTTTCAAATTATGTTTCTCGCTCTTCGTTTCACATTCGTCTGCTATATTATTTTCAAAAAAAGAAGACATTGAGTCATTTACAAAACTATCTTTTCCTACAGAATCTTTTTTTCCAATCAATTCTTTACTTAGATACTCTTTTATGGCTACAGACCAAAATTCACGTCCCAACTGGTTTCCGCATTGTCCAATATGCAAAAACAAAATCTCGCGTACCATTTTATTTATATATATACATATATATTACTTATTTATTTATTTTTTTTTCTTCTTTTTTTATGTTTCCTCTTTTTTTATTATTTTCTTTTTTCTGCCTTCATTTCAATTCGTTACTCTTTTTTATTTGTAAATAGAAAACATTTAACACAAATCTATACTTTTTTCCCCTTAAATAAAATACCATATTTTTGAAAGTGTACATAATTATTGTCGAATTCTTTTTTTAGAAAAAATTATTTTAAAAAAGAGAATATTTCAATTGCAGAAATGTTGTTAATAGATTACAAACCCTTTCATTTGTATTTTCATATTTTGTTGTATCTTGAAAATACATTTTTCTGCACATCTTTAGGTGTATCTTTGAGTTCGTTTCCATAATCAAATATAATCAAATTCAGAATCAGATTCGAATTCTAATAAGGATTTAAGTTCATCTAATTTTTATTTTTAAAATTTTACTGTATAATTAGATTACTCTCTTTAAAATATAAAATTTCATATATTAACTCTTAGTTAAACCAAAAGAAAAAATAAGGAATATAATAGTATAGTTTATCTAATTATATATTATTTTTTTTTTCTTTTTTTTATTTTATTTTGCGAAAGTATTGCTTATGCACACGCGAAGTTTTATTTTTTTATTAATAAAATTCTTATTGTAATAAGCATTTTAAAAAAGGAAAATATAATAAAATTAAAGAAGCAGCTAAATACATCAACGGGGTGATAAATAGAAACAAATCAAATCAAATAAAATAAATGAAACTAAAAACATATAGAAATATTATATCGGAATCACGGTATCAAATAAAAAGTGTTGAAGGCATTATTTTAACA
>LSRZ01000038.1:0-13377 GCA_001625125.1 Haemoproteus tartakovskyi | reverse complement strand
AATTAAAACATATATATACATAAATATATATATATATATATATTAAAAAAAGGTTTTAATATTTTCCAACAATGTTAAAACGTTTCGTCAGAATTTTGTTTCTAAAAAAAATATTTAATTGTTCAATTGAAATACAATAAAAAAAATAGGATAGTTCAACATTTATTCATAATGAAACACATATATGAATATACTTTTAAATGCATATTTATGATTGATTATACATAAATAAATACTTGGTAATATTTTTGGCGGTTTTCTTCTGTTTCTTCTCTTTTTAAATATCAATATATAATATTATATTAAATATCAATATATTTTGTTAAATATCAATATATTATATTAAAGATTAATATATTATATTAAATATCAATATATTATATTAAATATCAATATACTATATTAATTATCAATATATTATATTAAATATTAATATATTAAATTAAATATTAATATATTATATTAAATATCAATATATTATGTTATATATAAGTAGAATGGCTTAAAAATAATAAAGAATTTTACAGTTCAAAAAAAATAAATAAATGAACAAGTGTACAGAAGAATAGAATAGAAAAAATAAAAATTAAAAAAAAACAAACGTTTAAGTCAAAATGCATCTGAATAAAACTTTATCCATATATGGTATGTTTACTTGTAGTTATATATTTGAAATCATTTCATCACATTATTGAAAAGCTTCATTATATAATTATAAAGTTTCATTATATAATTTTAAGGTTTCAATATATAATTATAAGGTTTCATTATATAATTGTAAGGTTTCATCATATAATTGAAAGGTTTCATTTGTTACTTTAGGTAGTTAATTTTATTTGAATATTTAGTTCAAGTTTTAATTATTGATCTGACAAAAATGGAAGGAAAATGTGAACTAACTGTTGATATATCAAAAAGGCGATGTGCTTTATTAAAAAATTTTTTAAACAAATTGATTAGTTTTGATCGAAATAAAATATTTGTAGATTCTTCACATATGAAATATTTTTCTTTGTATAAAAATATACAATGTTATATGGATTTAAATACGATGGAACAAAAAATACACCAACTTGAATACTCCGTTTGGAAAAAATTTGAATTCGATTTTCAATTAATTATGAATAATTGGTTCATATTGACACAATGGGATCCTCAAAATGAGTATTTTGTGGAAGTTAAAAGAATGGAGTCTTATTTTAATTACCATGCTCCACATTATAAAGAAAAATATGACGAGATAGGTAAATTTTTATGGGAAACAGAGATATCGAAACTTTTTTATTCGATGAGAGAAAATGATAGTAAAAAAATAACTTCAGAAGAAAACAATTACAAATATTACATGGAAAACAATGATGTAAGAAACAATTTGCCAAAATATTCTACATACTGTAAAAAAAATAATGAGAAATCAAAAAATTATAATTTATACTATGTGATAGCAAACAAAGAGGAAGCAAACAACTATATGAAAAAAATTGATACTAACACTATTAATAACACTACTAATAACATTACTAATAAAACTGCTAATAATAATACTGCTAACACTACTAATAACAATAGTGCTAACACTACTAATAACAATACTGTTAACACTACTAATAACAATACTGCAAACACGACTAATAACAATACTAATAACACTACTAATAACACTATTACTAACATTAATATGAATAATTATGCAAATATTCAACAAAGTAGTAGAAACGACAGTAATTATGATACATATTATATTGTTTCGATGGAACAAAATACTAATACATTAGTAAACAAACAAAACATAATTGATACAAAGGATGAACATGACAGAAAAAAATATCACTCAGAAAATGCTGAAGAAGAAATCGAAACAAACATCTCCAACAAAATGCAAATGAACTGTTTGGAAAACACAAATAATGAAGAAATATTTGTTGAAGCTATTAAAGCTATTGACTCATTTCCATATTCTTTGAACTCTAAAAAAGACCAACCAGATATTATAATGGATAAAGGAATATACGATAGAGAAATCAATACATGTGTTAATGATAATAGAAATTATAACATTCATAATAATATGGGAAATAATTGTGAACAAAATGAGTATCTGAAAAATATAAATGTTATGGGAATGATACCGCAAGAAAAAGTGAATAAAAGAAGCATGGATATGAATGATTATCTCATTATGGATCAAAATAATTATAGCTTCAAATATAAAAATAAAGATAATATTACTATTATTAATAATAGCACAAATGGTGTTCGTTTCGATACTGAAACTAACTACAGTAGTATCAAAAATAACGATGTTTTTAATAAAAATAGTTTTGTTTATGAAAATGATAAAACAAATGAACAGGTTAATGAAGATTTAAATTACTTAAAATATATGTACAAAAATAAGGATATAAATACTGTGTATTTATATGATGCAAACCTTCAAGAAAATGGAAATACAATAGGAAAACCCAATAATATATATAATGATACAAAGAAAAGTGAAAATGTTGCCACTTCCGTATACCCCAACTTCTCTGATATTGTAGTGAGGGAATCTAATATGGAAAGGAATACAGAACCTTCGGTATATTTTAAAAAAGAAAATACTGTTAATACTATTAATGATGTAGATCTAAATACTGTATTAAGAAAATATTTTCGAAACAATAAAACGAAAGAAGCCCATTCGATATTATGTAATATGTCTTTTAATGAGGAAAGAAATAAATACCCATCATTTTCCAACATACATTCTATTTTACATATGAATGAAATTTATCAGGCACCTTATCAACATTCCAAACAAAACAATGAAACGAATATATTCATACCATATCCACTTTGCGAAAAAAAGGAAACGGAAATAGATCAAGTATCACTTTCTGACAGCAGCACAAAAGATATATGGTTAAACGATGTAACTGTTGACTATAGTGATAAAGACATACATGAAAAAAATACATATCGAATAAATATTGATGAAAATTCAATAAATGTACACGAACAAGAAAATAAAAAAAGGCAACAAAAAGAAAAAAAGGAAAAAAAGGAAAAGAAAGCATTCAACGATCAGTCAAATCAGAAAATACATCAAGTAAAAAAAGAACAAAATAAAAGGAAAAAACAAAAAAATGAGCAAAGAGAAAGTAAATACGCAATAAATAAAAATCTAGTGCAAATGCAAAACTGTGTTTTAAAATTAAGGAATGGTGATGGTATAACAACAGATATGCAAAAAAAGATTGATAAAAACAAAATTTGTGCAGAGTGTTTATGGAATTGTACTGATTACAGTGCTAGTATAAAAAATTTTATAGGAAATTCTAATTTATCTACTGTTATAAAAATATTTCCAAAGATCAAGGATGTTTTTAAAAGTGTTTCTAGTAATTGTAAAGTGCATACACCTTTTAATAATGTAAAAATTTTAGTCAGTGGGAAAAACGTTTTTTCAAAGGAAGACAAAATCAGAGGTTGTAATCAGAATAATATATGTGTGTAAATGAAAAATTCAATAAAATTACAGCATAATAATACGTAGGAGAAAGCAAATTATGTTCGTTTATTTACAAATACATAGTTTGTATATTGTAAATCTTTATATGTATCTGTCCGAAATATTTAACATATATATTATATGTGGAATAAAATTAAACAAATGCAATCTTCAAACGAAAAATATGGGTATACATAATAAATGAAAAATCTTTTTTATAATTCGAATTATTTTTTTCATATGAAAAACTACAATCAAAAAAAGAAAAAAAAAAAAAAAAAAATATATATGGAAAAAAACAATCTACAAAAAAAGATATGGTAACTGAAATAAATGAAATAAATGAAATAATTAAAATAAATGAAATAATTAAAATAAATGAAATAATTAAAATAAATGAAATAATTAAAATAAATGAAATAATTAAAATATACAAAAACGATTATAAAACATTACAAAGGTTATAATTACATATAGAAAGGATATAACAAAAAAGATAATATTTGCCAAATAGTATTTACCTGAAATATAACAATAAAAAAAATGTCAATAAAGTGGACAACATAGAGCAAAAAAAAAAAAAAAAAAAAAACGATACTTTCAAAACGTCATTATAATATTATAAGAATTTTTAAAGTTCTTTAAATCATGTTAATACTAATAATTTATAAATAATTATCGACAACTTGATCAATGCACTAATTTTTTTTTGTACTCACGAAATGTGAGTGATACTGATAGGAAAAAAGGTGGAGGTCTTATACCGATAGATAAATCCATACACATGATAAATGAAATCATATATATAAATTTCTTGTTAGAAAAACTATATATGTAACAGTTTTAATGAACACCGTAGTTTTAATGCTGTTACGATTTCGCTTAATGCTATCAACTGTTTTGTTTTGAACTATAATGATTTATCCGTTGTGATCTGCGGAATTGAATGATGTGGTTATTATCAATACAATATATTACCATGTGATTATGACATGATTATGACATTATTATTACATGATTTGCACTACTGATATTTTATAAATTATTTTTTATGATAAAAATGAAAGCAGGAGACTTGAAGCAGTATACAAAGAGTCTAATCGTGTACTGTTATTATGTTTATATTATAGTATCAAACAAATGTGAAAAAAACAATTCCAAAATACATGAATTCTTTAGTTCCTAATTTCGAAATTTCTCAATTTCATATTTCCATCCTTCAGATATTTTCCATTTTAAAATATTCGTTTTGAACAGAAAAATTTCCCTTCATACAATATAGTAACTATAATTTTTAAAATAAATAAAATATTTTAGTTATAATCACAATTTCATACAATATAGTAACTATAATTTTTAAAATAAATGGAATATTTTAGTTATAATCACAATTTGAAACTTGCCGTAAAAACAGTGAAGATAAATTTAGATATTTATGTCATGTAGTAAATATTTCCAGCTTATCCAATTTTGAAAATGCTTATATATATGTAACGATAAACATATTTTTGTAACTATGATGAGATGAATTAAAACGAAATAAGAATAATGAACAAACGAAAAAGAAAATGGAAATAGAAATAAATGTATATATAGATGCAATTACTGTGTATATAAATATGATTTCTTTTCTTATTTTTTAACTGAACACGCTTTTTAAATATTCAACCGGTTGCTTATTTTTGCCATAGTACTCTACATATCAGATATGAATGATGTACACAACAGAATAATTTAAAATAAATTATTATTTTCTTTTAAATTTTCTTTTCTATGTATTCTTCACATGTTAAAGTGATAAAAGCACTATATTGTATGTCAACAATTACGTTTTGTAGAGATTTTTTTTCAGTGGACATTTTTTTACGTACCGTTAACTTGAGTTTTAATTATTTTTTTGTTTTTTTTCTACTATATATATATGTATACTTTGATAATTTCTCTTTTTTTTTTTTTAGTATTTTCTTTCTTTACACACATATATAAGTGAAATTTCAACACATAACATCGCATATGGTACATCAAAAAAAATTTAAAAAAATAGATAAGAACCTTTTCTTTTAAATGTGACAATTTTACATATACTTTTTAATTCTGTAAACATATCGCTACAGTAATAACAAAAACTAATTTACAAAACAATTGAAGAATGTACTTGTTGCTCAAACTTTTAAAATGAATTGTATGAAAACAGAAACATAAAAGGTACTGAAGGAATAAAAAAAAAGAAAGTAAATAATTATATAATTTATTAATTAAGAAGTATAAAAGTAATAAGAAATTACAAGGGAATTGTTTTTATGTAATGTAGTTACCATTTAAAGAAAACAAAAAACGGAAAATAGAATAACTATAAGAAGAAAAATGCAAAGAACAGTGTTCATTAATTTGTTTTTCATCTGAAATGATTGTTATGTTTATCAATGTTCTAATAAAAATAAAACCAGTGACACAATGTATAGAAAATAATATTTTAGAAAACCTTTTTTTTTTTATGAGTTTTTATATATCCACGAATATATGAGCCAGATATTATGGAAAAAAATAATCAAAATAAACACTTCAAGTGTTATCAAAAAAGGAAACAAAATTGTTTTTGCCTATTCATAAAATATATTAATAGGAAAATAAATCCTATATGTTTTAGACACTAAAAAAGAAAAAAAATATGTGTATCAGGCACAATAAAAAAAAAAAAAAAAAAAATAATTATTATAATTATTATTATTATTATTATTATTATAATTATTATTATAATATGACGATGTAACTATTCCAATATTTTGAACGTTACACGTCTATTATGTTATAAAGGGAAAAAGGGAAAAAGGGTAAAAGGGAAAAAGAATTTATTGTTTTAAGAAGTATGAGTTTGGTTACATTGTAACTGACATTCTATAATTTCTTTTTCTTTAAAATCTTTAACATCTTGAGCAGACAATCCCTTCCATTCCACTGTGGAGGAAGGATCGTGTTTTTTACAACACAATACACACACTTTATGTTTACATTGCTTATCATTAGGATCACAGTTTTTATATTCTTCGTTTTGTTCTAATGAAACACATTTATTCAAAAATTTTTCAAATGTCACTTGTAATTTGGAAGCAAATTCATTGTTTTTCTTACAATGCTTTTCACATTCTTTTTTCTCATCACTATCTAATAACTGGGTATGATGTAAACAGCATTCTTCACAAAAATTTTTTATGCATTGGATATGCGTTTCTTTCGGCTCATTAGGATGAATAACAGTTTCGCAAGAATGTCTTCTATTTAATACATGAACTGATTTTTCACATGCCGCCCATGCCTTTGCTTTGGCTTCGGTTTGAATGAAATGCGAATATTCATCTTCAACTGGAGGAGATAAAACTATAGAATCAAATTTTACTTCCGTTAAATTGAACACATGAAATCCAACAGTTCCTAAACGCACTATCTGTTTGTCAAAACCAGTCGCTTCCAATTTTACATCCCCTATATCCTTATGACTTACTAAAACTTTAAAATGAGTTTCATTAAAATGTAGTTTTACAGTTACCCATTGTCGGTCCACCGATTTGAGTTTCTCTAAAAAACTTACGCTGTTTACTTCTGATAAAATTTTTTTGGAGTTATTAACTTTACTCCAAAAACGAAAAGCACTTTCAGATAATTCCAAAGCGTTAAAATTTGCTTCGTCCACAAAATGAAACACAACATGTACAACCGCCGATCCACCAATCGTTACATCTTCATTAACATTGACGTTTACATCAAAACTAAAATAACCGACATTGCAAGGTTTCTGTTTCAATAAAGCAAATGTATATTTGTCGCCACGGGATTCTTCTTTATCTCCTTTTAGAGAACAGAGCAGATAATGACTATCACTACTTTTTTCCGCCTGATAGTTCCATTCGAAGTCTACATTGTTGGTTACGGTATATTGTAAGGTTGTGTGCATATATGTTTCTTTATAGTACGGACAGGTGACAACAGAAGAATGAGAACCACCAACATTTTGTTTACCGAGGGAATTTGTTGAATGTGTTTTTGATAATTCTAAACAAGGCTGTGCCTTAATTTCTAAGTCATCAAAGAAAGAACCTTGTCCTTGAATTTGAGAATAAAAGCCTACAGTACCAGACAAAAATCGTTCATCGAGAGCACTTAAAATTTTTACTTCTTTTTGATCTTCTAATATTGTATAGACATCAATACTTGCATGAGAATTAACAATTTTAATTTTGTTCCATTGATTATTTATCAGTACTTCATCGGGAACTTCTTTTAATACATATACATTTCCATTTTCCACTTTAGATAATCTTTTCACATTTTCATGGTCGCATAACTCAAATAAATAAAAATTAAAATCATCCTTAGCTCGAAACACGACCCCTATACACCCTGTTCCTTTTGCTAACATACTTACGACAATTTCAGAATCAAAAAAATTTAAACCTTTCAGTTTCGCAAATGTGCCTTCTCCTATTTCTTTTGCAAAAATGCTTTTAGTCTGTCCTACACTATTCTTGTGTCCATTTACATCGGAATCGACATATCCCCAACTACTCGGTTTATTTTTTACGGTTTTCGAATCAAATACATAAAAATGAGAAGAAAAATTCATGGTTTCATAATTTAATTTAAAAGTTCCAAAATTATAAGCCACTTTCTGAATTCCTTTCAATTCATCCAACCGTTCTTTTAATTTTTCTAAATCAAAAATATATCTGCTCGATAGTTCATATAAATACACAGCCAAGTTTTCGGTCACATTGTACAAATTTATAGCTTCTTCAATCTGTTGTTTTGATAAAATGTCAGCAGGTTTTAACTCTTTTTTGGTTTTTTCTAAAACTCGTATGGTTTCCTCTTGTACATTTCCAATGACTGAGGCGTCCACTCCATGTATAGCATCAATATGACTTAAAAGGGAATTCAACAATTCTTGTATATTAACAACATCTTTATTGTCGCTAGAATCGAATTCACTATATTTTACATCGTGTGGAACATAAACGGATCCTTCTTTTTGTAAAAAGGATGTTTGTTCAACCTGAAATAAATCCAGTGGACAGTCTTCGATAATGTGACTTATTCTTATAGTTCGGTGATTCAAAGGACTGCTTTCCTGCTTCACAGGAACTACATTGCTATTGCCTGATCCTTCCTTTTCATCAGCGCCACTTTGACCACTTTTCTCTTCTTTTGTAATTATATCAAATAACCCTTCCTGATTTTTGTTTAGTGAAATGGATTCAATATTGTTATTGACAGAACCTTCATAATAATCTAAGCCGCTTTCAATCGCCACGTTTACAATACCTCCTTTAGTGTCAATTACATTCGAATGTATAGCCGCTCTGCATATGGAACTATTATCAGAATAAACACCTTTGCTTCCATATACAGGGATGTGACTAAACCGTTCCGTATCACACCCAGCAGGACATAATACTAAAATATTGGTATTTACAATTGAATTAAAATGATCTTCTAAAGCAGTAGTTTCACATGTAATATTTAAATACGGTACAGCAACATCATTTTCATTTGAATTGGTTGAACAAGCAATGGCAGAAATATCAGAACTCTCTAAATTAAAAAACTTAAAAGAACCATCATCATAAGAAATACCAGCAGTCTGTCTGTTTTTTGTACTATCCGGTGACTCCGAGGTTTTCAAATAAATTAGCGTTGTCAGATCTATACTCCCATTTAACAAATCGTGGAATTTTCCACTACAACCTCCATGATCACAAGAATAATCATATGCTAGGGGAATATTTATCTTTCCATTTAACGAAAATCCAATTTTTTTTAAGGCTAAAATTAAACTGCTTAATTGATTTTTCGAGCGCAAAATAAGAGGTTCTAATCCTACTTCAGCACAATGATACCGTATATCTTCTACACTATTAATTTCATTTGTTATTAATTGATCGGGTTCTCTAGATAGGTTTCCATTCCATATATATATGGAGGAACCCGAGTTCATATCACAGAAAACTCGCAAAGGTTCGGAAGCACATCTTGGTTTAATCCAATAAAAACCCGAATCTACATTCTCTTTTAAATTTTTAATAACCGAACAGTCTTCTGCTGGATATGAAGAAGAATCTCCTGGAAACACTCCTAAACGTAATAAATCATGACTATGCATAGTATTTACAGAAACTATAGCAGATACTTTATCATTTAAGTCATTTGCTTTTTCATTGGACTCTTTTATTTGTTCCGAATACGTCTTTTTTTCTCCTAAACATGTTTCAATATTGGGAAGTGATTCTTCTAATTTAGCTAAATTATTACTAATGGATTCAATATGTTTCGACACATCATCTTCAATATGAATTAATTTCTCGGTTAGTGTTTTATCAAATTCTGTTATATATTCAACAAAATATTTATCCCTTGCATCATCAGAATTCGCTGCGTCTCTGCAATAATTTACTACGGTGTCTAAATTATTTGCTTGAACTTCAACGGATCTTATTCCATATAAATAAGATTCATTTTCTATTTTGCCATGACTTGGATGAGGTTTCACCATTGATACTTTTATATATCGGGCCTCTACATTTTTTAAACTGTCCACTGTCACCATGCTCGGATTCGCCAAATTCTCTGCTAACACTTTAAAATTTTGGTTATCTATACTTGTAGAAATGTGATAATGCAAAGGAGCATATTCCCAAAATATTTTAATTCGAGAAACTTCTACTAATTGATTTAAGTCAATAGTCAAATCTACTAAATGTTCAAAATCATCAGAAAAAGTAGAAGAGGCCCAATAAGAAGTTAAATTAGAATCAATCACATTTTCTGGACCATGGTTGCTATCAATAACAGATGTAGCATTAACGGTCACATCCAAATTTAAAAGAATGTCATGAATTCCCGGCACGTTACCATACACATTCTTCTGTGATATACATAAAGAAGCTTCTCCGTGTTTTTGTAATCGTATTTGAGAATTCGATTCAAAGATCCAATTTGATTTTCCATCTCCATCTTCTAATGCTCGTAAACAATCATACAATACGACTTTACTACTTTCTAAATTCTCTAAATTTAAAACAACGAGACATTTGGGCGGATCACTAAACGCACTTATAATTTGATTGTTGGAATTTGTTTTCCAAAGTTCTCTTCCATCACCACTAGCCAATGCGTTAATGCAAGAATCTAAAACAATAGGACTATTTTCTTCATTTATCAATCCCTCTTCTACTTGTAAGCACATTTCTTGATTACTAGTGATTCCGGAAACTAACAGAAAATATGGGTTTCCTCCACCTAACAGTTTCACCTCTCTTATTCCAAAGTATTTATGTATGCTATTTTTTAAATGGACCTTTACAGCTAGTACTTCTTCTAATTTTTTGAAAAAATAAATTTCTTCAAAAGCGGCTTCATAACTTGAAACTCTTTTATAAGGAATAACTGTTCGAAAATTTTCTCCATCAGACGAAACAGAAAACTTCACTAATTCCGGTGCATATTCCCATGATACCTTTACTCCTTTGATAAATCCCTTCGTGTTTAAGTAACCGATCCAAGTAACTTCTTCATCTTTCGCATGATTTCCGGCACTACACCAATAACTAGGATTGTTCTGGATTGCTCTTTTCGAGTCGTAAAGCGAACTTCCCGATTCTTCTGATATGTAAGTTGAAGATGCAAACGAGTCGATGAATTTGTAAAAGTTACTCGCCGATTCTTGACCATTTGTAAAACCGAACAACAAAAATATAGATACACATATGTAATAGAACATCGACAGGTGCAAATATAAATAAAAAAAGGAATAACCGCGACAAATCAACAGCCGCATTTCTTTATAAAATGAAAAAAAATCTTTCTAAAAACAAAAATAAACAAAAACAAAAATAAACAAAACAAAAATAAACAATACAAAAATAAACAAAAACAAAAATAAACAAAACAAAAATAAACAATACAAAAATAAACAAAAACAAAAATAAACAAAAACAAAAATAAACAAAAACAAAAATAAACAATAAAAAATTAACAAATCAAAAATAAACAATACAAAACTAACAAGTCACAAATTTCTACAAAGAACCTTTCTTAAAAGTGAAAACAAATAATAAAAAGGACTTAGTTTATTCCTTGTCGAAAATAGAACTCATTAAAATGGAAAAGAGGAACCTATTGAAAACAAAAATCAAAATTGTAAGATAACAAAACAAGGATCAAATAATATTTCTACAAAAAAAACAATAATATCAATGGTAACAAAAAATTAAAAAAAAAAAATGTAAATAAATGATATCTCTTCGTATTACTACTCCTAATATGTAGGAAATTATGATAACCGGTAACTTTACATCATATAAGAAACTATCAAATGTATAATGAAAAAACAAGGACTATACAATCACAGAAAATAGATAAAAGCAATCAAAAGTATCCTATGACTTTCATGAAAAATAAAACGATAAACAATATAGAAACAAAAAAAAAAAGTATAAAGAATAAATAACATATAATTATAGAAACTTTAGAAATGATAAAGTTCAAAATATTAATAATAAAAAAATAAAAGTGTATAATAAAAAGGACCTTCCAAACAAAAAGTAGATAAATACAAAAGGCTACAACACATAAAACTTGACCTTTCAAAATGAATGGATGTCTACATGAATATTTTCTTTTTATTTAACTGATAATTTTAATTTAATTTCACAACAGTAAATAATAATACATAAAAACATTTCTAACTATAGTTCTTATATATTTGTATCTTTCATTTTCTTACTTTATATTATTTTTTATGTTTGCACTTTTATCATATTACAATACATTTCTAATATCACTTTTCTTATTCAAAAGATTTTTATACAAGTAAATGTGTGTTTATTACTTTTTAAATATTCTAATAAAACATGTTTTCCTTTTTGTTTTCGCTTTCATATATTTTTTTTGTCCTATGAACACAGGTATACAATATATATGTGACAAAGATCACACCATTGATCTAGTATAAATCAAAAAATATTCTAACGGTTCCACAATGCTCGTAAATTTAATACAAGTAGCTAGATATGAAAAAAAAAAAAAAAAAAAACGCAAATGAAACAAATAGTAACATAACTCATAGATAACCAATAACCAACAATCATTACCAATTAGTTAATACTGAGAATACTTTCATTACTAAAGCACTCTGTTACTATCGTTTTTTTTTTTTTTTTTAAAATGTAGTAAATTGCTCATTTCGACATACACTTTTCATTTTCTTTGTATGTACATAAGAAGTTTTCCGTTGATTGAACAAATCTAACATAAGAAACCTAAAACTATATACATTGATGTTGTATCATTGTAACAAATTAAAAAGAATAACATTAATTTTGTTAAAACCGATTCATAACAGAAACCTAATAGAAGTCAATTTTATATAAAATATATTTAACAAGTAATTGTAACAAGTATGTTCAATGAGTAATATAAAAGGCTTTATCAATAGAGAAGAAATCACAGGAAAACAAAAAAAAAGGAATATAATTTTAACTACCTCAATGCGATATATTACCACTTATGTAAAATCAGATGGCAAACACTCATAAAAATACACACTGTTTTATTTCATTTTATTCTTCCCTTTTTTCTTTCTTCCTTTTTCTGTTCTAATTGTTTTCTTTTTCTTTTTTTTCCATTTTCTTTCTCTTTTTAATTCCCTCATTTTTCTTAAATTAAATGCTGTTAATACATACTACTTCTGTTTCTATAATTTTGTTTTAACGTTCTTTTAAAAAAAAAAAAAAGAACATAACCGAATATAGTTAAGAAACATCTGACAAGAGAAAAGAAAAACTTTTAAAATATATATCACCCATATATTTAGACTCTTTTTGTTCGACATAATT
>LSRZ01000037.1:36093-46250 GCA_001625125.1 Haemoproteus tartakovskyi | reverse complement strand
ATGTCGCTCAAATCTTGTTTATCCATATGATGCAGCAAAGCTTCCTAAAAGGGTATTAGTTGTTTAAAAAAAAAAAAAAAAAAAAAAAAAATTAAATGTATTCATTCCCAAATGAAATATATTACAAAAGAAATATTATAAAAGGAATTATATGACAAAAGGAATTATATGACAAAAGGAATTATATGACAAAAGAAATTATATGACAAAAGAAATTCTATGGCAAAAGAAATTCTATGACAAAAGGAATTCTATGACAAAAGAAATTACATTACACAATGAATTATATGGCAAATTCAAAATGTTCAATGGGTGAGGATGGGTACATTAACTAATGAAAACGTAATACAACATATAATAAATGTATATATAAAAAAAATATACATAAAAAATATATATATTATATATATTAAAAACACAACTGAAATTCTGAGCAACAATAATTATATATAAACATATATATCTATATATATAACGAATTCTGAATTTTTAGGGTTTCACAAAGTATGGGATCGTTTAACTAATTGCTTTTATATTTTCATTACTTCAAGGTCCCATTTGCTAATACTTAATATATTTACAGCTAAAATTCTATCCTTTATATTGGTAATCAGCATGAATTTATCGATTATATGATCAGCTTCTGACATTTTCTTTAATAATATTTTCTCTGTTGACCAATCTACAATTTTTTTTTTTTCTTATTGGTTACCTTTTATAATGATTGATAAACAAAACTATCACCAAATAATAATAAATATATACAATTTACATAAGGGTCTTCCCTTTATTTTATATAACTACTGTTGTTTTTCTACAGTTTCACTTTTAATTAGTTCTCTTCAATTCCCTTAAAAATGCAAAAGTAAAAATATGTTATGCGTTCTTCTTTCTTTAATCACATAAACAAAAATATTACAAAATACTAAAAAATAGTAAAAAAAAAAATAAAAACAAATTTAATACTGTAAAATAGTAAAAAAAAAAAAAAAAAATTAAAAAATACTATTTAATTTAATAAATAAACAGTGTATACACAAATAATAACGGTTTTCGCAATATCGAAAATCAAGAATCGTTCAGCCCACAATGTTTATCCATAGTTATATATATATATACATGTGAAATCAGAAAAAAGAAAAGCTCATAATTGAATTGGAATTTCATTATAAATGCAGGCAAATGCAAAATTACTTTATGCGCAATGCTTTTTTTTTTTTCTCTATTTTTCTTTTTTATTTTGACATTTATTCATCTCCTCATCTTTTATTTCCTTTTTTTTTTTGTTTTCACCGCTTTCCATTTATTTATGAAATGTACATTTATTTATTTATAAAATATACAACTATTCATATATTTATCTATTAAGTATACGGTTCTCTATAACTACTTTGTATATACTCATATATGTATGTATATATAAATATATATATATATAAATATATAAATACATTACATTTGAATAAATACATAATTTTATAAATATAAATAGGAATGTTTAAGCGTTGACTATAATATTTGGTAACAATAAGAAACGTAGAATAATATATATAATTAGCATGTAGCTATTCTGTTCTCTGTTTTTTAATACGCCTACAACTGTAAACGCATTTCATAACAAAACATGTAATATATAAATCGTATAAAAAATATAGTGTTTGTTACATTGTTTTCTAATGATATATTTTGGCGTATTAACAATTATTCACTACTTGAAAAAAGGTTCATATGTTGTCGTGATGAGTACCACCATAACTAAAAAAAGAAAAAGCCAAACACACGAATAAAATAAAAAAATAAAAAAAAAAAAAAAAAAACTTAAACACAAAATCATCCAAAGTCATATAAAATCATATAAAATCATCCCAAATCATATAAAATCATCTCAAATCATATAAAATCATCTCAAATCATATAAAATCATCCAAAAGAAAAAACCTATATACTTGTTATACTAAATTACATACCTCGACTATGAATCACGTTTAATAGTTTCAAAAAAATCAATTGCGCAATTCGGAAAAAGCATGAGATCTAATGAACTTTATTCAACTGAAACCGCATAATTGCGACAACAGTACATAATTCTGTTTTTGTGAATTACAAATAAATATCTTCAGATTTTATTTCAAAAAACACAAAACAGAAGAAAAAAAAAAAAAAAAAAGTTCGTATATAACTGTTTACTTTATAATATATCAAACAGACACAAAAAAATAAGTATAATTGAACATAGCACGTATCATTTCCTACTATTTATTTAAAATATAGTGACTTAAGAAATGTGAGAAAAACAAAAAATATTTAGAAGTAAAAAATCTTTAAAAAAAAAAAATAAAGTGCTTCAGATATATGAGATTCGTTTAAAAAAATATTTTTTGTTTCTTTCTTATATCTAACCGACTTTTTCGACACTTAATTAAACCTCATATATAAAAGTAATAATCATCTCTTTATAATTTCGTTCTACCTTTTTCTTGGAGTTCGTAATCTTTTTTATTCTTTATTTCCGCATTTATTCACTTTTTTAAATCAACAAATGATTCATTTTTTGATTTGCTCTTATTAAATAATGCATGGTTTTATATATTGTCCCTTAGACTATATTCTTTTTAGTGCGCAAATAAAAAATTGTGTCATTTTTTTATTTTTTCGTTCGTGTTGCTATCTTTGTTTCTTTTACACTTTACAAATTTTTATATACGTTGAGGAATTCTTTTCTCATTTTTGTATGAAATAATTATAGAAAACAAACAAGGATTGAGTTTTGCCGTAATCAGTCTGATCATGTGCATGTATGTCAACGCATAAGCTACCAAAGAAAAAAAACGTCAAATCATTAAAAAGATTTAATAACAACATATAGAATAAGTACATATAGAATAAGTACATATATAATAAGAAAAGCGACAAAACGAACACTTTTAAAATAATAGGTTTATATCTAATATGTTTATATCTAATATGTTTATATCTAATATGTTTATATAAAATCTACGCAGAGGGAGACTATAAACAAGAATAAAAAGGAAAGAAAATAAAGTACATTATAGAAAGAAAAAAAAAAAAAAAAAAAAAACCCTAAGGGTCTATTCCCATTTATTTATAAAACATGTTTTGTTTTGTTGTTTGGTGGTTAAATATTTTTAAGTGCGTATGTCTGTTACTCTTTACTAAATATAGTCCAATACTACCCTCTATCATTTGTTTTTTTGTATTATCTATAGTATAGGAACTCAGCTGTCGAGTACTTTTACATATTTGTATTTTATGAAAAAGAAAAACAAAAAAGAAAAGAAAGCAAGCAAGCAAGCAAATAAAAAAACAAACAAAACAAACAAACAAACGAAAAAAAAATATATATGAAAAAAAAATATATATGAAATAAGGTTCTATAAACATAACAACTTTTATAAAATAAAATGGCGTTCTGAGTTAGAAGCCTGTAAAATGAGGAAATCTCTTTACTAAATAAAATCACTTGTAGAATATATTGTAGCGGCAAAAAATATTCATTAACAATAAGAATTTATAAAATGCAAAGTATAACAACGCATAGAAAAGGTCCATATAATAGTTTATTCCTAAAAACAAAACACAACAGTAATTTTATGAAACAGTTCATCCAAATGTACTCTCATAAATTGTTGTAATACTTATTATTCATTTCAAAATTTTTGTTCAATAGTTAAATTTTATTTCTACTTCCTTTTTTATTTTTCTTTTCGGTAGCTGTTCATGTTTTTTTGTTGATTTTTTTCAATAGGAGGACATAAAAAGAAAGGAGCGGTTCTACATTTTCACAATTTTGAACATTTCATCAATTGAACAATATATATATATATATTCTTTTTCTTTTTTTTTTTTCTTAGCTTTCTAGCTTTTTAATTCATATATTTTTTTTTTTTTTTGTAAAGAACCTTTTCCATTTAGCGAACAAAATGTTTTGACTATTCTATTATACAGAAATGTTTTTTTAATAGCTTTTCTCGTTTTGTATCCTTTATTTTTTTGACTACGTTTAATAATATGTTTTTTTGTTTGGTTTTCTATATTGTCGTCTATCAAAGAAAAATGCACAATGTTATATAGTTTACATATTTGTTTTTATGTTTGCAGAGTTGATATCATTTCATTTGATCTGATTTGCACATTGTTAAAAATGTGCACTCCTCTACAAAAATGTAATGAGTTGTGCAAAAATTAATTACGTTATATGTTAATAATATAGACAAATATATATATATATGTGATATTATCCCTGTTTCCCTTTCCTTTGTACATATTATTATGTGTTATTGATTACATATTTCTTACCACTTTTTATTATATTTATTTATATTTACTGCTTCTCTCTAGGGGTAAACCGTAATGTTTATTTAAAGTGTTTTTTATTCCATATTATACAAGCTTTATTATTTATTTGTTTGTTAATTTGTTTGTTAATTTGTTTGTTAATTTGTTTATAAATCTGTAAAATTGTTTGTTAATTTGTTTATTGGCTTAACTTCCTGTAGAAACGGTTCTAATACGAAATGAAATAAAATATGCGCACACACACACATTCAACCTACTTAGAGATATTTACAAAAAAAAAAATATTTTTACGACTGACGAACCCAAATAATAATTAAGCATCTGATTATTAATAATTTACTTAATATATAAAAAAGAAAATAAAATTTTATTAATATTTCAAAATAGAGATGATAAAATTGTATTGTAGAGTTTAGAAATGCATCAAAGTTAAATATTAATTTATATAGTAAAATATGTTGAATGTTTTTATTTTCTGTTTCTATTTATGTATGTTCTTTCTCTAACAAGAGAAGGATAAAGAATCTGAAATAAACAAACAGTATACACATTTTTGTGTATGTATGTATGTATTTACGTGTATTTGTATGTATGTATGTATTTATGTGTATTTGTATATAAGTATATATATTCTTTTATTACCTTCACTTTTCTATTCTTTTAACTATTAATTTCAAGACAATAAAATAGAAAACACGCATTTTATTTTATTTTATTTGTTTCAACTCATTTATAAGTTTGTTTATCTTCTATATATAAATTATTACAAAAAAATCAAATAAAAGAGTGAATTACTAATTAATGTTCCATATACATATATGTATATATATATATATATATTATATATATATATATAGAGAGAGAGAAATACTCGCATATAAATATATGTTTCAAATATTATAGCAAATTGACAGGTCCTTTATTTTTTTTATCAGTTATACAAATCTTCCCTTATGATAACGAATGTAATATACTTAAACATACATGCTTTTATATATTATGTAAATTGTACATGTGTATCCGTGCATATCTATGTATATTGAATGCATTAGTTATATTATATAGTAGCATCTTTTTATTTTGAAAGATATAAAAACTTATTGAATGAAGACCAAAAAAAGTGTAAAACAGTAATTTTTTTTTTTTTTTTTTTTTTCCCTTTTTTTCTGGAACTCTTCCGCATTTCATTATACGTTTAGAGATTGCTCAGAATTTTGGGAATTATTGTAAATGGGAAAAAAATGTGGCATTTTAATGAAAAAAAAAAATGAGAACAGAAGAAACACATATATTTTTCAGATAATAAGTATATGAGATAGTTTTCTATTTATTAATCATCATGATATATTGTAATTTTTGGAGTGTGTTTTAGTTTCTAAGTTCTTATGAGTTTTCTTTTTTTTATTTATGAAATGCAGTTTTTATTTACTTACGAAATGCAGTTTTTATTTACTTACGAAATGCAGTTTTTATTGAAATGAATCTTTTATTGAAATGAATCTTTTATTGAAATGAATCTTTTATTGAAATGAATTTTTTATTGAAATGAATTTTTTATTGAAATGCAGGAAAAAATAACACATTATTCGTTTAACTTATGTAATTGATTTATGAATCAGCTCTGATGAACATTACACATAATAATATTTCTTGTATTATATTTATATATGTTTATATATTTTTTTTGTACAGTTATACATATATATTATTTTTATTTGAAATTTTTTATCAGAATATGACCGTTTAGAATTATTTATACAGATAAAATGTATCGGTTTCTTTTTCATGTATATGTCAAAAAATGAACGACTACTTGTATTATGTGTGATTCAATACACCGACATCTGTTTTTACCTCTTTTTCTTTTTCTGTTTCTGTTTCTGTTTCTATCTTTATCTCTACCCGCACGTCAAGTACCTATAACGTTAACGGAGCCCAGCTGTTTGTAGTTTTTCTTTTATCTCTTGTCTATTTTAGTTCCTTTCCCATTTGACTCTTTTTAATAAGAAAATTCGGCAACATGGCACTGGTAATCTACAATAAAAAAATGCAAAGAAAAATGTTCAAAAGAAAAAAAGTAGAACTGTATTAACAAAAGAGAAAAAAATGAAACAAAAAATGGAACGAAATATAAAACCCAAAAAATGAAACGAATTCAAAAAATGAAATCAAACCAAAAATGAAATCAAACCAAAAAATGAAATCAAACTAAAAAATGAAACCAAAGTCCTTTTTTTTAAACAACGTTTTAATAGTGCACATTGAATTTTAAGTAGTTGTAGAATTAGCAGTGAAACAAGTCTATAAACTGATTTAGACTTCATGTGTGAATGATTATGATAATTGAAATAATATAGTGTATACATTCAAAATACGAACTTTTATATATCTTTTGTATTTACATACTTTGTTTCACTTTACTGTTTCATTTGGTTTAACAGGATGATGCAGAGGCACAACGCCAGATTCAACAAATGGTGAACTTTATTTTAAATGAAGCAAAAGATAAAGCACATGAAATAGAAGCAAAGGCACTTGAAGATTTTAATATTGAAAAATTAAGAATTGTTCAAAAGATGAAAGAAAAAATCAGATTAGAATTTCAGAAAAAGACAAAGCAAATGGAAATTAAAAGATCTATTTCTCGATCAACAGCTATTAATAAAGCACGATTAAAAAAAATGTGTGCAAAGGATCAAGTGTTAAAAGAAGTTTATAAAATTAGTAGTGATCGATTAAATGAATTACATAAGGATAAAGAAAAATACAAAAATTTAATTGTAGATTTAATTGTACAATCGCTGTTTTATATGCAAGAACCTCATCTGATTGTCCGATGTAGAGAAATTGACAAACAAATAGTGGAAAGTTGTTTAAATGAAGCATCTCAGAAATATACAGATCAATTAAAGAAACAGTTTAATGTTACAAAAACAGTAAAATTAGAATTGGATAAATCGGGAAATTATTTACCACCACCTCCCTCTAAAGACAATGAAGGAGTTTCATGTTTGGGAGGTGTTATTTTAACTACACCAAATAGAAAAATTAATTGTGATAATACTTTAGATGTTCGTCTAAAAGTAGCAATTGAATACTGTACACCCGAAATTAAAAGAGCCTTTTTTCAAAGTTAATCCAAATATTTTGAATAGACATTAAGCTGATGAAAAAAAAGAAGAAACATCATATAAAATAATTAAATATATATATATATATATACGCAAACAACAATATGGAAAATCAAAATATTCGTTATTTAGAGATATGATTTCTTTTAATCCTTATATAACTTAATTTATTAATGTTCCTTTAAAATTTAGAGGTATTGATGTATTCGTAACGTTATTATTATGGAACAGTAAATTTAATAGGAACAAAGTGAAATTTCTTTTTTTTTTTTCTTTCGTTTTTTTTTTTTTTTTTTTTTGTTGTGAACGTATAATTAAGTATTCAGGAACATATTAATGGAGAAATATAGTTTAATTCAATATTTTGTTTTATTTTATATTTTTTTTTTATATATATCACATTTTTTGCAGTGCCGTTTTTTATCATTTTTTTTTTTTTTTGGTGTCTATAATTATTACAAATAAATAGAAACTATTTTTTCGTTTTGCTTAACGGAATATCGAATTAATTTTTTTTTTTAGATGGAATAGTAGCTATTGAAACATATACACATAATATCTATAGGTATATATAATACACATATGTAATATATATATATATATATATATATATATGTATGTATTCTGTTCACTGGAAAACATGTATTTTTGTATATTCCAGTTCATAAAAATAATAAAATTCCTATTTTGGACATGATATGAATGAACGAAAAGAAAATTAATTTGTTTTTATACACTTCTTAGAAAATGAAAAGGATTTGAAATGACATATCTTTTTTTTTTGTTATGAACTTCTTAAATCTGCCACATTGATATGTTCACATTAAATAGCCTTAACCTGAAACAACAATAAGAAACAATTTGTGACTACTACATTTTGTATTTTTCTTTTTTTTAATTTTAAAATTCATGTTAGTTCCTATTCTTTAGCAAATACAAAACTTCAAAAAATATACAAGTATCAGATAAAATAGTTTCCAAAATTGTATGTTTTATTAGTAAAGTAATCATAAAAAGGTGATAACACAATAACAATAGTAATAATAATAATTATTATAATAGTAATAATAATAATTATTATATTACAACTTTTGTAACAAGACTCCCAAAAAAGTGTTTAATATAAATATACAAATAGATACACGTTTAAGATAATATGTTCTAAATGTCTTGCTCATGTGAATAAGCAAGTACGTAGTATCCTTTTCGATTCACAAAACTGAAGAAAAGTATATATGAACATGTATTACATATATAATTAAAATGTTTTTGTTCTTTTGCTCCCTTCTTTCTCCAAAAAAAAAAAGAAAAAAAATGTACAATACATAGAGGATAAGAATTGAGTACTTTTAAAACTGTCCTTTCGATATTTTGGAATATTTTTTTTTTCTTAACAATCTTTCATCTTTCTTTTGTATATATTCCATTCGAATTTGTCTTTCTGTTTTTCTATTGTCTACTCGACCAGCCTCTTCTAATTTTTTTCGAAAATCTTCAGCAGCTAACTTTGCTTGTAAAACACCAAAAGCACATCGAAATCTTCGAATTCTATGAACCCCATTTTCTACCCATTGAACCATCCACACATTTAATCTTTTATAAAAAGATACTCCTTTTACTTTTGAAATAAACCAAGGAACACTATTATAACTTACATTATATTTTCTTTTATTCCAAAATTTCCAATGGGGTAATAAATTCCATGGATAATCTTCTCCTAAATATTCCCCACTTCTTAAAGATTCAATCCATTTAGTTCGATAATAATTCTTTGGGATATATTTTTGAAGTGTATCTATTTTCGCATCAAAACAATCAGAAGGTTTTAAATGTTCAGGTGGAGTTATGTGAGGGTGTATTATTTCTCTTGTTTTCGGTTTATATGGATGTTTTGACAAATTCATATTAGATAATGTCAATAAATACTTTTTACCCCATTCTCTTACCACGTTCAAGTTCTGTTGTTTGAAAAAAAAGGAAAGCATTCTTTTATTATATGTTCATTACGTGTTCATTCAGTGTTCATTCAGTGTTCATTATTTTACTTTATTTTACTTTATTTTACATTATTTTACATCATTATTTTACATTATTTTTCTTTATATTGTTTTCATATTGTTCTATACAAATTTGTTCAATATGATTAGGTGCTATATGTTAATGTGATGTTTTGTTTGACTCTTTATTTTTTTATTTTTTGATAAACCAAAAATTCATTTCTTTAATTGTTTTTTAAGATAGTATTAAAAAGGGAAACCAGAATATATTTTAATAACTTCTATTTCTTTTATATTTCTTTCTTTTTTGTTTTTCTCATTTTCATTTCACGTCTTATCAGTTTTCATTAACATAAAAACGACAATTTAAATAAAAACTCTTGAAATGAGATGGGATATAAATAATATGTATGAACATGATATACCATCGTTTCTTTTCTTGTTTATTTTACATCCACCTTTTTTTTTCTTTGTAACAGTAGTTACCCTTTTACTTGTATTTTATATGTCTGTTTTTTTTTTTTTTTTTTTCTTTTATTATACAGACGTAAACATATTTGACATGTTGTATATGAATATATAATATGTATATATATATATATATATATTTTTTAATGTATTAGTTTCATTTAAACAGTTCGTTATTTTTATTTCCAGTTTTTATTGCATTAGGATTATTAATTTGTTCATTGAATGAATACCNCAAAAAAAA
>LSRZ01000037.1:0-33905 GCA_001625125.1 Haemoproteus tartakovskyi | reverse complement strand
AGACTAGATATTTTTTTTTATTTTATTTGTCCATCTTCCATGTTAATAAGGTAGTGAAAAAAAAGAAGAGAAAATAGAAAGAAACAAAAATATAAATGAATAAAAAGTGATAAATAAAGAAACAGATAGTTGAAAAGGAAAATAACTGAAGATTGGAAATGTGTAAAGATAAATTAGTAAAAAAAAAAAAAAAAATGAAAGTGAGAGTAGAAAAAGAAATATACTAAAATGGAATAAAAGTGAAAGTAAAAGTGAAGGTTAAAATAAGAGACAAGATCAAAATGTAGTAGAAAGATTAATATTAACTAATAACTATTAATTATTAGTTATTTTATATATAGTTAGATATCATAATATATTCTAACATTAAGGATCATTAGTTTAACAAATAATGTTTCTATATTTTCCTAAATAGGAAAAGAAAAGAATTTATCAAAAAAAATTTTCTTTTCAATCTTTTCTATATCATCTGTTTTTCTCTTTTTTTCTCTTCTTTTCTACTTTTTTCCGTTTTTCATGTATGTTTCTGATAATTTTTCTAAATAGGACTTGTGAAGTTAAATATGTAGATGTTTTTTGTTGTTTGTTTTTTTGAATCAAAAAAAGTAGAGAAATACATTCTTTAAGTTCAAATCATTTCTCAATATATATGTATATGTATATATAAATATATATTTGTTTTGTTTGGGGGGGTAGGGGAAGAATCTTTTTAATTTCTATTTTTAACATTTGTATAAAATTTGCTTGATTTTTTTTATTTATTTTTTTGAAAATATGATGAAATGAAATTAAAAAAATAAAAAGATGGAAAATAAGTGACTGTAAAAAAAAAAAAAAAAAAAAAAAAATTAGACATTGAAATTGTTTCAAAACAAAAAAGATTTAAAATCTAAAATTGTTATATTTTTTTTTGTTGATAAATATGGAAACATAATAATTCTTCCTCTTTTAAATATAGTTTTAATCAAATAACATTGTAATATGATCCTAATGATAATTTATCAAAGATATTTATTTTTCATTTGAGATTTTACTATTCTTTTATATCATTCTTCAAAAATATAGATTAAAAATATTATTCATATAGTTAAGTAAATACGTTAGTGATTTAAAAAAAAAGAAAAAAAAAAAACGATAAACAAAAATGTATATATAATAAATGTAGGATTATATGTATGAAACAATGTTATTCTATAATTATATATAAAGAAACATCACATATAAGAAGAAAGAAAAAAAAAAAAAAAAAACGAACAACAACGACAATAACAATAACAATAACAACAATAACATAATGTAAGTAGTAAAACGTAGTACAGATAAAATCTATTTTTGAATTAATAATTGTTTCTCTCTTTTTATATAATAAATTTCATATATTTTTAATATATTTATTTATGAAAAATGAATTAATGTTTATATTATAAAAACTTATATCTTCTCCATCATATTCCACATTTTACATTTTACATTTCACATTTTACATTTCCTAATTCCTAATTCTTAGTTAATGTTTTATTTCTTCGTAAGTGGATTTGGTGGTAAATGTTTTTTATAATTCGGATGACCCACATGAAATAAGTTATTTGAAAATCGAAACTTTAATTTTTGTACCATTAAGTTTATTCTATTATCATGAACTAACAAAGCTAAATAAGCAATAAAAAATGTTAAATATAAAATAGAAGTACCAAATTCATTTTCAAATATTTTTTGTGTTAAAAAATCAATACTCTTTCCAGCTAAATAAATATATTCATTTTTTGGTGTCACTTCTTCTTCTTTATGTTTCACTTCAAATAAAACTGGAGAAACTAATAAACAAGCTCCTCCCAATGGTTTCCCTTTCTTTACTACGGTTTTATCAATTTTTGTAAATATTATCCCCCTTTTTTGAAAACTTCGGGATATAAAATTTTGAAATCGGGCAAAGCGAATCATCTTGTCACATACTTTACTTTTTTTTTTTTAATAATAATTTTTGTATATATCCTTTCTAGTTTTTTACAAACAAAATTTACATATATATGTATCTTATATATATATAAATTATATATATATCATATATATATATAAGTATATATGTATGTATAAGTTCTATAATTTATACATTTCTGATTTTATTACCTATCAATACAATAATAATGACAGTTTAATTCGTTTTTCATTCCATAAAAAAAAATAGATCTTATAAATATTCCGCTATTTATTGATACAATAATTTCGGAAAAAGCAATTTATAATCAAACAAATAAACAGGCGATAAATACAAATATCTTCTTCAAAGTTTTATATATCATATAAAAAGATACAAAAAAATTTTATAAACTTTCCTATCAATATACATATATATATTATATATAATACATATATATTATATAACAATTTCAACTGCAACTGTAGTTAAAAAAAAAATATATGGAATTGAAAAATATCGTTCTTTTAATTTTTTTACTTCTACTTAATGAGAAATGCATAGTATTTTGTTCAAATCTTATTTTTACACCATTTATGACACTTCTTCATTTTATTATTTACATTCATAACAAAAATATAAATTTATATAAGAGGTTTTAAAGATTGCTGTTTTTTTTTTTTTTTTTTTTAATTTGTTTCTTTTTTTTGCTACTGTTTTGGTTTATCACCACATGGACAAATTATTTTTTTCTCTGCACCATTTGATTTAAACAACTTACAACTTTCCTCTTTCTTTTTTATTTTAAATTACATTTTTATCTTTTATTATATGTTATTCTATTTTATTTCTTTTTTATTTTAAATTGTAGTTATAGTTACGTCTGTAACTGTAAAATTACCAAAATTCTGGAAATGAAATTTTTTAGAAAAGGCATGGACACCTAAGGAAGTATCAAACGAGACAAGATAAGATGAAACCAAATAAATTAAATAAATATGACAAAATAAACAGAATGAGATAAGATATGTAGATAACAGAAAAAGGAAAAGAAAAAGAAAAAAAGGGACTATATAAAATGGTTTAAAAACGAAGAAGATATATAGACAATGAGAATGTATAAATATAGAGAAGTGTAGTTGAAAGTTAGTTGAAATTTAGTTAGCATTTCATTCGAAGGTTTTTACAACATTTTTTGTTTTGTTGATTTTGTTATTCCTTTTAAAATTGTTTCATTTGTAAAACTGTTTGTAGTCATATTCATTTATGAAGTTATTACTTCATGTTCCTCTTTCTTTTTTCTTTCCTTTCTTTTCCTTCTGTTTTCTTTTTCTTTTCTTTTTCTTTCCTTTTTAAACATAATGCAATACACTTTGATAAAGAGTAAAATAAATACAAATTATATATTGGATCCTTATGCTTGTTTGATATATATAAAAAGGGCTTATAAGTATTTAAGACAGTTAAAGAAAAATGAAGGGAATATTTTAATATTAGGAAATAAACATAAAGAATTACATTTAGAAGATTATTTTGAAAATATTCAAAGGAAAGAAAAATGTGATTTCAAATCTTTGACAAATGTAACGAAGAATTGTGATTTACTTATATGTACTGATTTAGAGTTATATTATGATTATATAAGAAATATATATGTTCCGAAAATGCTAGTGACAAATGGTTACAATTTTGTCAAATATAAAAATTGCCTTTATATATTTGATTATTTTATTCCATTGACAAATAAAAAACTTGATCAACATTTACATTACTTACTTTCAAAAAAATATCTCCAAAAAATATCGTAATGTGATTGGAATTATTAGAAACATATAAAACGTTTACATCCATCAAACACACTTATCTACAATTACATATATACTTATATATAAACATACTTTTCTGAGTATATGAAAATATATGGAACTACATACTCTCTTATCTATGTTATAAACTGAAAATCGTTATTTTTTATTTTTTGTTAATTCTTTATTAACCTTTTGTTGACCGACCAATCAACCATCTAACAAACCTTTTAAATAATCAACCTTTTAAATGATCAACCTTTTAAATGATCAACCTTTTAAATGATTAACCTTTTAAATGATTAATCTTTTAAATAATCAACCTTTTAAATCATCAAACGTTTAAATGATAAACCAACATCCTTACCCCTTTCCTTTTTTTTGTTAACAATATTATAATAAACTCGTGAACCAAACAATTCATACTGATACAAATCGCACACGCGACTCAAAAATTAATTTCTGAAATATTATTCTTTCAAAAAAAAAAAAAAAAATATAGTAAAAAAAAAAAAAAAAAAGATAGGAAACAATTAATTTAAAAACAAAATAAATAAAAACAAACACATGGAAACATAAAAACATGGTAAAACAACAACAACCAAAACAACAAAAACAAAAAAAAAAGATATATTGGTAAACACGAAAAACAAAAAAAAAAAAATGAAAATAAGTTTTACTGTTCATCCTTTAAAAGTAAAGTGACTGTATATCTTTCCTTCTTTTGTTTTTATTTTTCAACAAATCCGATATATTAAAATATTAAAAATGCTAAAAATTCTAAATTTTGAAAAAACTTGGAAAAACATAGAAAGTTTTACAAAATTAAAAATAAGTATATGCTAATTAAGATATACGTTCCGTCTTCTCAAAAAAAAAAAAAGGAAATGTTAAGAATAAAGATAGATCATTACATATATATGTATATATATATATATATTGTGTATATCATGTAGTTCTTTATGTTTCTGTTTCAATCACAATTTTCATTTTTCAATCAAATTCCAAAGTTTCAAATTTGTAAATTGTTCTACTTTCTTATTTCTTCAATTTCTTTTTATTTCCCCCAATTTCTTTTTATTTTTTCAATTTTCTTTTTATTTCTTCAATTTCTTTTTATTTCCCTCAATTTCTTTTTATTTCCCTCAATTTCTTTTTATTTCCCCCAATTTCTTTTTATTTCCCCCTTTTTTTAATTTTTTAATTTTTTAATTTCCTAATGTTTCTCTTATTTCCCTATTTTTTTAAATTTTCTAATATTTTTTATATAATACCTTTCACACTTCGATTAACCCATTTAAACTAAGTCATCCATATTAAGAGCAATTTTGACAGTACTCCAACATTTCTTTTGATCAAGAAGAAGTGATTGGGAAAGTCTTGTCTGATCAGTCTCTTTGTATTGTTGAGACATGCTCAAAAGAAATTGCTTTGATATACTTACTGCTGTACTGACCGTTAAATTCACATTTGTTAAATCCATACACTTAATAATCCAAGGAGGTAATTTATTTTTCTTATCATTTCGAGAATATCGAATATCAGAAAAAATCATGATACCATAATCTTTTTTATTTCTTATAATTCTTCCGGCACATTGAGAAGCTTGTCTCATCGCATCAAAAGTTAAGAATTCATTTTCTTCAATATTATAAGTTTCTTTAAGAAAATCTAATCTTGATTTTAATATTTTAGATAATGTATATTGATAAGGAATTCCAAATAAAATAACACACTTTCCATAATGTCTATCAAAATCAATTCCTTCTGCAATTTTTCCTCTACAAATAGATAAAAAAACAGCTCCTTTTCCTAAATCGCATGCTTTTTTAAAATTACGTAAAGCCAATGTAGTAGCCACAATATCTTTTGTTTCTAAAAATATTAATTTGTATTTTAAAATGTTTGTAATAATACCCATTTCATACCAATGGAATATAACTTGTTCCATATATATATAAGAAGGAAAATAAGCCACAATACCATCAGGAATATTCTTACACATTTCATACAAAAGAATCCCGTAATTTTTAATTACATTCATATCATTTCTTAAAGAATATTGAGATGAAAGAGGAACCAAATCAGAACTTCTTGTAACTATTAATGGACAAACACATTTTCTGTCAAAGGACATAGGAAATGAAGCCGTTAACACCGTTTTAAAATTTAAAAGTTTTGGATATAATTCTAAAGGAGATATAGTAGCACTTGTCAATATAACCGATTTATATCTTAATAAAACATATTTCATTGCTATAGAAGAATCTAAACAAGCAAATTGAATAATCGGATCATATATTCCTGTAGCTTCAGGATAAGGTTCACAAATAATAACAAACCCTTTAAAGTAATTTCCTAATAATGTACAAAAATTACATATGACATGTAAAGCTGAATATTCATCAATATTAACAATTTGTAAAGTATTTAACAATAATCGTAATCTATCAAAACAATATTTAAAAAAAGAAGTATCCAATTTAGTATCCTTTTCACACTTATATAAAAAAGATAAAGGTCCTTCTGATGTTACTTCAAATACATTAATATATTGTTTTAAATATACTACTATAATTCTCATCAAATTTAAAAAATGTTCTGATTTTCTTATATTTCCTGGCATTATAGTTTTAACAACATTCTCAATAAGAACTGGATTAAATTCCACATCAGAACTCTTCTCTTCATCTAATAATTCATTTATATGAATTAACATGTTACTTAATTCATCACTTCTTTTTTCATTAGGGACATTATTATTCTCAATATTAGGAAAAAGAGTATTATTACTATTATTATTATTATTTTGTTCATTTTGTGTATTTTGTATTGGGTTTTCATCTTCATCAACAAATATAATACTCATATTATCATCAAAATCAATATCTGCTCTTTTTCTTTTTTTATTATTATTATTATTTACATTATTATTATTAATATTATTTACATTATTATTATTATTAATATTATTTACATTATTATTATTATTAATATTATTTACATTATTATTATTATTATTATTAATATTATTTACATTATTATTTACATTATTATTATTAATATTATGAGAATGTCCAGTCATATTTTCTTTTTGAATATTCTTTTTATCATCCGATTCAAATGGAACAGTTCCATTTACTTGTCGTGTCTCTTTTTCTTTTTTTAAATTCATCTCATTGTTTCCACTCAATGCCTCATTAGCCCAACTTAAATATTCATCCGCACATTCATGATCATAACGAATACTATTTCCTCTATTATTTCCTTTATTATCTCCTCTACTGTCTCCTCTAGTATATCCTTTATTATCTGTCATTCCATTCAAGCTACTTATACCATTTCTATTCTTATCTTCAATACTAAAATTTGTTTTGATGGTACCATTAATTCCAGTTTCTGCTCGAGTAAGTTCTCCTTTTTCAGATCTAATTTGTCTCAATATTTTACTACACTCTTCTCTTAATTTCTCTTCATTTAACGATTTGGCATGTTCAATCTTTTTCAATAAGTTTTTAATATTCAACGTAGCCTTGTTTAATACGGTTCTATCAATATTGACACTTAACGCTTCTAAACAAACACTGTCAATATTATGTGCCTCATCAAAAACAATGATATCTTTTTTCTTATGTTGAGTATCTCCTATCTGTTGCCCTAATATCGTAGATTTCGTAACTTTCGGATCAATAACATACTGATAATTTAATACTATAACTTTTGATATCTCAATAAATTTTTTAGCACTAAAATAAGGACAAATAGGGGCATTCCTATTTTCTTTATTTTTATAATTTTTACACAAAGCTTTTAATTCTTCCATTGTATACACTCCTGGTTTAATCAACTCACTTACAAATTCTTTTTTCATATTCTCATAATATCCACATAATCCAAATTCTTCGAATTCATTTATTGAATCTTCACAAGGAATGAACGAATCATTAAAATAATCTTCTACTTCCATCACCCTTTTATTTCGAATTAAATATTCAGAAACCGCATCATTCGTTGGATTCCCCATTTGATTCAATTTATAATTTAAATATTTTTTCTCTCGGATAAAATTTGCAGTTAATCTTCGACATTCAGCATCAATCTTTTCTCGATCATGTTTTTCTAATACTTTGTCATTTACACACATACATCTTCGAGCACTGACACCGATAGCCAATATTTCCCCATGTTTACCAAATCCACTATTGTCCCAAAAACCATCCCCACTATTACTATTACTATTACTATCACTATTACTGATATTGTCATCTTCCTTTATCTTTTCTTCTTTCTTTATATATGCATTCTCTGTGACTTCCTTTATTTTATTCATATCTATTTTCTGTTCTTTTTCACCTCTCTCTCTTTCTTCCTCTCCATCTTGTTTTTCCTCTCCCTCTTTCTTTATTTGTTTCTTATTCGCTTCTTCATCTAGTTTCTCTTGGGCTCTTTCTTTTCTCTTTTTAATAATTGCCGTTCTGTAGTTAATAACCTTTTTTAATTCAATGAGAGATTTTTCCATTTCCGCAACCGTACGAGTACAATATATAAATTTCCCATCATCATGTTTTGCATATTGATAAGAAGTAATGAGAGAAAAAATGGTAACCGTTTTTCCCGTCCCTGTAGGCATTTCCAAAACACAGTGCCCTTCACTGTCTAAAGTTTTTTTTAAATATTTCATATATGCATATTGTTCTGGGTATATGTGTTCATAGGGAAAAAACACTTCTAATTGATCCAAATAAAAAACCACCATTTTATTTTTTTTTTAAATCATTCCGTTGTTATTACAATTTATGGAAGATGTAATATATTTGATGGTTTAACAAAACCACTTTTGCACCTTCTCTCTTTTTTTTTTCTTTTTTTTTTTTTTTTTTTTTTTTTTGTTTTACATTATTTTTTTCCTCACTTTCAGTTAATTGTTTTTTTTTCCTTTTTGTTAGAGGAAGGGAATCGGATCATGGAACTTTTCAGGAGATTATATAAGTGCAGCATTTTTTTCTGTTTTACATTTCTCTCTTTCTTTATCCCTATTTTTCAATTTTCTTTTTTGTCTTCGTTACTATCTCCTTAAAGATTACGTTTCGTTCCTTTTCTCTGACTTCTACTTATTGGAACCGTGGTTTTGATTTTCACACGCTCATTGCGTTTTCGACTTTAATAAAGTTGGGAGTTGGGAGTTCCAAATCGTGCGTTTCGATTTTCGAAAATTAAGAATGGTATATGACAATTATATGACAATTTGTCAAATATATATCAAAATTTTGTTAAATATTTCTCACATCAAAACAAATGTCGGATCAAAAAGTAAATAGCTTAAGAACAATCAGGTTAAAGATGAAACCAAACGACATAACCCATGTCATCCCAAAGAGTTGTAAAGCCTCAACAGTATATATTCAATCACATATGTGTATATACTTATATATACATAAAAAGAACTATACTTATATTTGTAATCGAAAAAACAAATATAACAGTAAGAAAAGCGAAGCAGAATTAGTGACAAAAATGAAATAAAAATTATAAGAAAAAGAAAAATGGAGTGTTATCAATTATGTTAATGGAATGTTATTAGAGAAGAATATTACGTGTCAAATAAAAAAAGTTTAAAAAGAGAATTGGTAAATAAAACAAACCTTTTAGAATCTCCTTTGAATTAAAAATTAAAGTGACTGATTCATTCATTGATTCATTGAGTGATTAAGTGATTGATCGAATGAATGAATGAATGAATGAATGACTTATTAGTGAATCGATTTATTAGTTATTCGACTAATCAGTTAATTGACTTATTAGTTAATCGACTTATTAGGTAATTGATTTATTGATTGAAATAATCTGTTGCCTTTTTTATAAGAAGTTTCATAAGCCATAAGAGCTATTCTTTCTCTAAGAGAAAAAACAAATAAAAAAAAAAAAATTAAAAAAGTTAAAAAAAATACACGGTTAACAAAAATAAAATATTTTGTATAAATAAGTCATCGTTTAATTTTATCAGACAATTGTTTTATTTTTTCTTTTATTTTTTGTTTTTTTTTTTTATTATGAACTATTTATATATTTAAAAAATTACAATTTTTTCTTCCTTATAAAATATATGTTATAACAATTTACACATGGATAGAGTTTTTTTCCAAAAATGGAATTATATTAAATCAACTCAAGTAACCAAAAAAGGAAAAAAATAAATTTATATATAATAAAGGGGAAAAAAAAAATGCATTTCTTTTTTCGTAGAATATGTTGCTTGTCATTTTTGTTTTTTTTAGTAAAATGAAAATAAAAAATTGAAATTTTGATAGTGACAACTGTGAAAAAGGAAACTTACTTGTTATTTGTTGACATAATATTTTTTATGCTTTTATTTGTAAATTTTTATTTGTAAATTTTTATTTGTAAATTTTTATTTGTAAATTTATATTTGTAAATTTATATTTGTAAATTTTTATTTGTAAATTTATATTTGTTAATATATATTTGTTAATATATATTTGTTAATATATATTTGTATTTTTTTTTTTTTTTTCTTTTTTTTTTATCTTTGTGCCTCCTTTTTCTTCATGCTTTTAAAGAGCTACAGCATTTTTAGCTAAAACACAGAAATTGATTTTCTTGGTTTCTAATGAACAATAATGTCCATACGTTATTTTTTTGCTTGTGTTTCTTTATTTTATACATATGCTTGTATACCAATAAATCGAAAAAAGTGTTTGTGTTTTATATCTACAAATACAAAAAACAGACAGTATCGATTTACGACCAACAAAAATAGTTTAAAAAGTGTCAAAGGAATCAGAAGTTTTGATTTTGAAAAATTTCAGCAAAGAGAATATTTATTTAACATTTGGAAAAAAGTGGCTGAACTGTTTTCTTATAGTTTTTATGATTTACCTGTAGTAGAAGATTTTCAAATATTTAAAAAAAGCAATATTAACGAGGCATATGATTTTGTCAAAAATAAGAGACATCTTATATTAAGGCCAGAAATAACACCACAACTTATTAGCTATTTGTTCTTTAAAAAGGAAAAGAAAAAGAAAAAGAAAAAACAAAAAAAAAAAATAAAGAAAAAGGAATAATAACAAAAACAGGAACGTATAATATTCAGGAAGACATAAATTTAGAAACTCAACAAAACATTCAAAAAAAAGTAACAAATTTAAAAACAGAAACAGATTTAGAAACAAAAACAGATTTTAAAACAAAAACAGATATAGAAACAGAAACAGATTTAGAAACAAAAACAGATATAGAACGAAAGAATACAAAATTTGAGACCAACGAAGGTTACAAATGTGTTACCAAAAATTTTAATAAAATATTAAAGTTAAGTACCATTGGACAATGTTTTAGATATGAAAAACCTTCCCTTGGTAGAAAGAGAGAACATTATCAGTGGAATGTAGATATAATAGGAACTGATAGTATATATGCCGAAATTGAAATTTTTACCATTTTAATTTCTTTTTTTCATCAAGTGCAATTAACGGAAAAAGATATTATAATAAAAATTAATGATAGAAGAATTATTCAACAAATTATTTTCAAATGTTTTAAAAACACTTTTACTTTTGGAAATAACTCAGAAAAGGGAAAAAAAGAACTAAACAAAATATTGCACATTCTTGATAAATTTTACAAAATAAATAATTATACTTTTAAATTTTTATTAAAAAAAGAATGTCCCTATTTAAAAAAAGAAAACATAAATTATTTCAGTAACGTTATTCAAAACATTAATAGGCCATATCATTTAGATTCATTTTTCAATTTCGAACAAAATGATATAAGGCAAAATTTAAAAAAATTACTTTTACATTTTAAACATTTAGGACTCTCTTCTTTTTTTCATCTAGATCTAACAATAGTAAGAGGATTAGATTATTACACCAGTATTATTTTTGAAGTATTTTACAAACGACAATTATTAAGATCTCTTTGTGGAGGAGGTAGATATGATTTTATATTAAAAAACAAAAACATATTTGCTGTAGGATTTGGTATGGGAGATATTGTAATTTCAGAAATCCTTTTTAAAAATTCATCATTTTTAGGAAAAAAAAATTATATAGAGATCGTTTCATATATTCCATATGATAGGGATCCTTTTTTTATTAATACAAATTGTACTATCGTAAAAGAATTTTACAATATTCAACATGTTTTGAGGTGTGCCAATATACCTGTGTATTCACTTGTACAAAATAATTTACATTTGTCAAAAGCATTAAAAAGGGCAAACACGATGCAAGCTAAATGCTTTCTTTTTCTTCATCCCGATAAACAAAAAATATATTTAAAAAATATGGAAACCGGAAAACAGGTGGAAGTAAATGTAGAAAATATCTTAACATTATATCAAAGCATCTAATCTTTTGATTTTTTTTTCTTTCTTTTCTTTTTTTTTTTTTTTTAAAAAATAAAACTAGCTATTTTTACATTGGCTATTATTTACTTTTTTTATTTCTTTTTTGTTTTCTTTTTATATTTTCTGTTGTTTTTTATCTAATGTAAACATATTTTTTTCTTTATAATTTTTTTTTTATTTGACTGTGTACTTTATTATGTGTTGTTGTGAATAGAATTTTTCTGATTTTTATAAAAGAAAAAAAGAAAAAAAAAAAAAGTGAAAACATTTAGGATCCCTATATTTGACAAAGAATGGATGTTTAGGTTTTCTGGGTGAAGGGTAACAGGTTTGAAGGTTCTCTCTATTTATATATTTTTTTATATTTGCAAGGATCTATAATATAATATATAATATCATATATAATAACATCTATAATACCATCTATAATAACATCTATAATAACATCTATAAGAACATCTATAAGAACATCTAGAAAAATATAAAATGAAACATAAATGAAAAGAGATAAAATGGTGAAAGAGATGTATGAACAATAATAATTGTCGTAATTATAAATATTATAGGTATTTTGTGATTGTAGAAAATTAATACAATTTGTTTTATTTTTCAGTTAATGGTGCTGGGCTGACTGGTTATAAATCCGAAGAAGAAAATTATGTTTATCTTTGACGAGGTTCTTTCTATTCTAAAGAAACGTGGTTATTAAACAAATTTAAAAAAAAATCATTTATATGTATATGAAGTATATACATATGTTTTTTATTCGAAATGTGTTTTATTTATAAGTGGTAGTTATTATGTTTGATCTTTTTTTCCCTTTTCATTTTTAAGCAGCGTTTTGTTTTTCATTTTATCACAGATTATATTGTAAGGGAAAACAATTTTTGTTTTCCCTTGAGGCCATAGCAGAATTACTAGCTTAGTTTTAGTATTAAAACACTCTAGTTAGTTTACCTTATTCTGCAATATTACGCAGATGGAGGAAATCAAGGAAGAAGAAGATCGACTTCAGGTTTTTATAATTCAAAATTCAGAAGAAAAAAAAAAAAAGAACAAAAAAGAAACAAAAGAAAAGAAAAGGAAAGGAAAAAAAAAACATGTTCTTCTGAAATGATATTAACAAATTACATCTTTTTGTTTCTTATTTATTTTGAACAGGTAATTGTATTCGAAAATGCGACAGAAGTAAATTTTGAGGAACTTATCAAGCAAGATGAATTAGAAAATGCCTCGGAGAATGATTCGGCAAATGGTACAAAATAAAATAAGAGAAATAAAAAGGAAATTTGAAAAGAATTTCAAAAATGTTTGAAAAAAAAAATTCAAAGAAATTTGAAGAAAATAATGTGAAATAGAAAAAAGAAAAAATTATGCAAATGTCTCCATCAAGTTATTTACATTTCATTTGTTCTTTACCAATTCTACTAACTTTATAACATTATTACTTCTTTTAGTCATGTCACACCTGTTATCTTTATACCGTCATATTGTCATTTGTTTTTCTTCTTTTTTTTGTTTTTTTTTTTTTCAATTTCCCATTTCACTTTGATGATGCTACCTTTACAGTAGATTCAAACAACATCATTACGGATACAATGAACCATGAGACTCTTACAAAGCAATATTTAGATCAAATAGATGACCTTGATCTTGAAACTCAAGTTAAAAATGCCACAAATGAAAATAAAGTTTTTATGAAATATGAGTATACCCACGAAAAACCATGGATTCATCATGCTGACAAAAGTGCGTGGTTCAATTACAATTTCAATGAAAAAAGTTTTAAAAAATGGGTACAACAAATTATAGATCGAAGAATTCAAAAGGCAAAACATTATCAAATTGAAAATGTAGATAATTTTACCAATTCGAATTTTACCAATTTATATTTTAACGATTTAAAAAATAACACAGAAGAAGAAAACGTATCTGGAAAGTATAAACCAGAAACAGTAAAAGACTATGGAAATAAAAGATATCTAGAAAAGGGAATGAAATATGATGACAATTATAATTATAATGGGGAACATGAAGCATCATGGAAAAGAAGACCCATCACACAATATCATGATGAACAAAATATGCAAACATGGAAAAAACAAAGAAGAATGGATCATGAATCAACACATTTTAAAAATGCAACAAAAACAGCAAGTTTTAACAATTATAATCAAATGGAACCTAATTACAATATAGAAAATTCATTTGATATCAAAGGAAAATGGAAAAAAGGAGAAAAAACAATAGGAAGAGAATGGTTAAAAGAAAGAAGGGAAAGTAAGGAAGAAGAAATAGGAAAAGAAAAAGAAAAAGCAAAAGAAAAAGAAAAAGAAAAAGAAAAGGAAAATATTAGAGGGATAAGAAAGGAAAAACTAAATTATTATACAAAAGAACAAAGGCAATATAATGGCAGTGGAAAAGAACATGAAAATAATTCATACACAACAAATGAGAAAAAGCATTCTAATAATATATTCCATTCGAGTATGATACAATCAAAAAATAATAAGAATAATATATCAGTAAATTATCAAACAATACCCCCTTCCATTAATGGAAATGATCCAAAACTGCAATCGAATGTTTCAGGAAATGAAACAGGAATCAATAATGAAATGCAGCAGTTCCAAAGTTTAATAAATTTTTTGAAAGAAAATCAAGATATGTAAATGCCATGTTTTCTATTACGTTTAAATGTTTCGTAATTCAAATAAATGGTATGTAGTTTTTATATAGGATGTATCTTTTATTTTTTTAAAAAGTCGTAACAAAAAGATATTTGCATGGGTATATATATATTATGTATATACATATTTATGTATGTATATGTTGTTTTATTGAGGGAAATGATGTGAAAACGGATTAGGAAAAGAATCTAAAAAGAATATAAAAAGAATGTAATAAGAAATGAGAAAATGAAAAATATGAGAAAGGAAATGAAAGTAGTCATTTCTAATGATGACAAATAATAGTGACAACGACATTGTGCTATTCTTGTATGTTTCATTTTTTTACACTTTTTATATACTATTTTTTTCATTCAAAAATATGTAGTCTCTTTTTAAAAATATTCTTATGTTATTTAATCCTTATTTCATACTGGTTTCATTATTGTTTCATCTTTTTTTAATCACATTTTAATCCTGTTTTTATTTCTTTTTTAAATGTCTTTTATATTTATTAATTTTTAATCAAGTGATTCAATATATGAAACTGTTTTTTCTTGTACATCTTATTGTACCTTTTTTTGTACCATTTTTTGTATTTTTTCATGTGCCTTTTCTTGATTGTTTCTTATTTTTTTATAAAATGTCTTTTTTTTTATAACATGATCAGGAAAGATACATGTTAAAAACATTTGAAACAGTTGCAACATATGAAACAGTTACAACATTTGAAACGGTTGCAACAGTTGCAACGGTTGTAAATGTGTACGGATGTGACTAAACAATTTTTCGCTTATAAATTCAATATGTAATATTTCATTCTATTATTGGCATCTAGTATAACTGTTATTTCTGTTTACACTTTTTTTTTTTTTTAAGTGTAAAATTGGAAAACTAACTGTAGAATCAAATATGCTTTTTAAAAAAAAAAAAGGTTGTTTTCTGATTTTTGTATTATTCGCACGACAGTTGTTCATATGAATTAATGATTTGTTCAACAGACATCAGTGCATTATGAATTTGGTCGTGAGAAACCCCATATGTATTATATTGATACATGTAAGCATTCGTTGAATAAAGCATTTTAGCATTTTGTAAAATTTTTTTTAAAGTAGGTATATGAGTTAAACAGTTCGAAATCATAGATATATTATTAAAATCAAAAATTTTATTTTCATCCACATATATATCAATAGGATTTATAGATTTGTTATTATATAAAACATGATCTTTAAAAATATCAAAATTAATATTTTCATTAATAGCTCCCCTCAATATCATTTTGGAATTAAAAACGACATTGTTATGAATAAAATTTGTTGAAGCTAATGAGTCATTAACTATTTTAGGAGCTATTTGTTTTTTAGTTGTTGCAAAAGATCCAACATGGGGATTTACATTTGCGGAAGGAAAATTCTTAGCATAGTTTTTCTGATTTTTTTTTAATAAAATAGAATTATATTTCTGATGAAAATAAGAATTACTATTGGTTTCATTGAAATATACTGGAATTTTTATATTCTTTTTAAAAATATTTCTTTTTCTCAAATGACGAGAAGACAAAGAACCAAATACGTTGTCTAAATTATATTGTTCAGACATAGTACAATTTTTATTCACTAATTCCGAATCAACGATACAACCTTTAATTAACATTTTGTGCATTCTTTTTAATAACATATTAAAACTGTTTTGTTCAAATTTCATAGTTTCTTTAAATACTTGTGGTAAGTAACGAGTTGCTAACAGTTTATAATTAGGATGCGTACATAAATCCGATAAAATACTGTTCATAATATTTGTATAATTATAACAGGAACCTGTTATATTCGTTGTAGTATCAACTGGAAGACCAATATTGTAAGTAAGAAAAAGACTAATGTATTTATTTATTTCTTCTGTATTTATATTGGCGTTATTAATTTTTTTACACATTAGTTCAAACTTATCATTTTCAAATAATATTAAACAATCCGAAACATCATAAAGAGAAGATAAACATAAAACCGAATTTAAACTTTGAACACTTATCTCTCCAAACATATATGGAAGTACACAAATATTAAACAAATTAATTTTCGGATATTCATCTTTCAATATATAAGATAAATAAGAACTTACCCCACTACCACTACCTCCAGCTAAACTATGAAATAATAAAATATTATCAATACTTTCTTGCGTTTCATTCTTTTCGAATTCTCGGCTTATTATATTTAAAAAGTGTTCACATATATTATTTGCATGGATATTAAATCCATAAGACCAATTATTACCAGAACCACTCTGACCATAAATAAAATTACAATTATTGTATTTCCATATATTTGTTGAATAATCATTTCTTTTTAATTTTTTAAATTGAGATTCTTTTAAACCATCTCTATTATACGATTCTCCATAAGCATCGACATTGTCATTATTATCATTATTATTATCATCATTATTATAATAACTTGCTTCTTTTTCTTCAGACATGTAACAATTGTCCTTATCATGCGTATAAAAGCTATTCTTACCATTATTAACAATATCAGAAGTCTCAATACTTATACCTATTTCTTTATTTTTATCAAAAATTTTTATTAATTTGTTAGGAGGATCATAATGTTCTTTATATCCACAAGAGTAGCTTCTAATGTTTTTTTCTTTTTCTTCTTCTTCTGCTTCTTTTCTTCTTTCTTCTTTATCATATCTACTACCTAAACGATATCCATCTTCTTCATCTCCAAATCGATTGACGTACTGTCGATATGTTGTTCCTCTTTTTCTTGGCATTATTACATTTTCAGAAGAATTAAAATTAAGGCAATTCTCAATAACCTTTGGTTCCATATCAATTAATATACATCTAGCTACAAAGTTATTTAAACTAGTAACGTGATCAACGATACCCGTTTTAAGAGTTTTCCGTTCTTCATATTCAATTATAGGAAATATATTATTCTCGTATTTATACTCTTCATCAAAATACATTTCAATTAATTTATTTCGCAAGTTTCCATGTCTCGATAAATTTATGTGCCGATAAATAGTGTCATAAAATTCAAATCCCAGCTGATTTCCACATTGGCCTATTTGAATCGTTAGTACTGTCATTCTTTCAATTTCTCTTGTTCTATCTTATTTTAGGGGTACAGGCAGGGGCTGCAGATTCTTTCGTCTTACTAATTATGAAAATTCGGTTCTACTTATTTTGTTTTGTTTCGCTTTTTATTCTATTCTGGTATCATTAACAATAGTAGTATAGAAAAGCTCACAAAAACGAACTTCAGTAAAAAGGAATTATATCTTCTTTCTGTGTGAACTATATTGATTCTCAAAATGTGAAAATCGTTTACCAAATTTTTAAAAAGGAAGAAATACAGAATTAAACAAATATAAAATTATGTATAATAAAGCAGTGAAACAAAAGAATACAAATTAATTAATTCTGGATGCATCTAAACATGCATATCCACATTCATTTTCTTTATTATCTTCATTTTTATCTATCTCTTTCTTAATCTTTGTACCATTACATTTACTTTTACATTTATTTTTATCTGTAGATTTATTTTTATCTGTAGATTTACTTTATCTGTAGATTTACTTTATTTGTAGCTTTATTTTTATTTTTAGATTCAAACTCCAAATCAGATTCAGATTAACTTATTCTCTTCTCTCAAGACTTTTAATGTCATCTTAAACAAAGATTTACCTTTTACATACCATGATGTAAATTCAAATGTTTCTTAATGTTTCTCCTTCCTTTTTTATTATAAAAATAGATTCAAATCAATTGTTGATGTATGATGTAGGTCGTCGTTTTATAAATGGTATATAACCTTCTAATAGAAAAAAACGGAAAAACAAAAAAAACAATAAAACAGGAAAATGGAAAAGCGGAAAAACGGAAAAACGGAAAAACGGAAATCAAATATTTTTTTTTATAACACTATTTTTTTTTCTCAAGAACATAACAAAAATGCACATTTATGTTCATGGGAAGAAAAAAAAAAAAAGACAAACCAAAAAAAACAGTATAAAAAATTAAAGAAAAAAAAACAGCTAAATTATATGAAACAAAAATATAAACGCAAAAAAAAAAAAAAAAAAGAAACGGAATTTAGGAAAATATTCTTTTGAAAGAAAATGATAAAGTTCAGAGAAGAAAGATGATGATGATATATATATTGTTTAGTTATCTAAGTTACACTGTTAATAAGAAATGTTAAAAAAATAAATAAATCAGTGGACACAGCTGATAAAGAGAGAGATAAATGAAATCAATATAGTCGTAATTTCATATATGTAATATAAATACTGATGGATGACAACTATTTTATACTGTCTTCCCAAAACCTCAATGGTAAAAATGTCCCCGCACCACTAATTAGGCATTCTGATGAATGCAAACAACATAACATTAGAAGAAAGATGAGAAGACTGACAGAGGAAAAAACAGAAATAAAAAAAAAGGCAATCGAAATGGAGAAAACCGTAGCTAATATTAAAAACGAAAAAGATAAGGGTGACATAGAAGTGAAGGAAGAGGAAGAAAAGGAAGAAGAGGCATATGACAAATATATGTGTATTAATATTAACAAATATAACAGAATGTGTTATGAAAATATTATACCACTTCTAGATGACACACACCTAAACTTTTCCTTAGGAGAATCTCTAATGTATGTTGCCAATTTCTATTTGCAAAAAAAAATAATAAACAAACAGTTATATAATAGAATCTTACACTCATTTCAAATGGTATGTTTTTAATTCTTTAGAAATAAAAAAATAAAAAAAAAAAGCAACTGAAAAGAAACAAACTGGTGTTAAAAATCCTTTAAAAAGAAAAGTTCTGAAAATGTTTCTTTCTTCTTTTTTTTTTATTTTATCTATTCTTTCAGGCATTAATTGAAGTGTTAAGTGAAGTGAGTGATGATAAAAAGAATAAATGGAACTTACGAGGAAAGTTAATAAACATAAAAAAAGAAAATAAGCTGAGTATTCTTTATGTGGAAAATGCTTCTCTCTCTGTTCGAACTATTAAAATACACATTCCTTTACTTAAAATTAAGGCAATTGATTTATAAAAAGTGGTTCCACGAAGAAAATATTCGATTCCACACAAGAATAAATGAACGAACGATATTCTGTTTTGAATGGGTTTGGCAATGTGAATAGAAGACTACTTAATATGTCTAAATACAAAACTGTAACAAACGATCAGTATGTATAATAGAGAGAACTATCTTAAAGAAAACGGATAATACTTCTTTCCCTTTTTACACTTGTATATGTATTTATTTTATGTGTTCTTGTTATTTGTTTAAATCGGATATCAGGTTGTCATTTTATAAAAAGAAACTCTTCGTAACATACCTGTTGATGACGAATGACAAAACATGTTGATGTGAAACATGGTGATGTTAAACTTGATGATATCAAACATGTTAAAATTTTTTGTAATCACATTTAACGTATCATTTGTATTTTATAGTAACATGGAAATGATAATGTAAAATATGAAAGCTGGTACCATCATCCATTCGTATATTTATTCGATTTCATGTGAAAAAATACATAGACCTATTTTCATCTAAGGTTGTATCTTTGCTTTTTAATTATACACTCTCTTAGCAGGAAGAAAAAAACAAAAAAAAAATCGCTGATTATTTACAGATACATTTAGTGGGTGAAATGACATTGTTTCGTTTTAACTAAACATTTCAATTTCATAACTCAATTTTTGGATTTCTAAAAAAAGAAAACTATTTGTTGCTTATCCGAAACATGTTGATAAAAAAAAACATAGATGGATTATTTTTTGGGGCTTTTAGAAAAATTGTAAAACAGACAAAAAAATGTTCTTTTTTTTATTTCTTCTTTTTGAAAAAAGATGTACTTAAATAAACAAATGATTTTTCTTCTATAGAATACTTATATATGACACTGCACATTTTTATGGAACAACATAAATGAATATGATTATAGATTTGTTTTTTTTTTTATTTCAACCTTTATCTTTTATGTTCGCTGATAACAACGAAACTATATCATTTTGTTATTTCTTATATAAACATGCATTATATCTTATATTTATATATATTTATACATATATATATATTGAATTGTATACATAATTTACATTCAACTCCCCAAACAACAATACATCAAAAGAAATAAATAATATATTCCATATTAGTCAATGTGTGATGCCGGGAATATTTATTTTTCAAATGTGTTTTTTATAAAAACCAGAATTAATCTGACTTTCGTTTTTAACATTTAACATGTTATTTAAAACATCCACCTAATAAAATAGAAAAGCATTTTATTCCTTTTTATGAAAAAAGAAAAAGGTTTTCAAATATTGATCTTTTAGCTATTCTTATATTTTCCCCCCTTTTTTTTTATTTCTATATTTCTTATCTTCTATAAGTATGTTTCTATTTTTTTTTTTTTAATAAATATTAACAACATAATTTAAAGGTTATAAAACAAAGTTCTTTTTTTATGCTATCTGATTTTTTTTCTTTTTATCTTTTATAATATTGTTCTCGTTAATTTTTTTTTTTTTTTTCAAGACCTGTTTTTTGTTTATTTTTTTTTTACTTTGAAAATTACATTTTTCTGAAACCTTTTTTTTGCTTTTGCCTAAATCTTGTTTTTTTTTTTTTTTTGTGAAATTCAAATGTAATAATTTTTTTTTTAAAAAAGTGTTTTACATTTTTTCATTTTGCATAAAATGAGTTAACAGATAATTAAATTTATTTCCTCACTTTTCTATAATTTTTTCGGTTTTTAATTTTTGACAGTTTGTGTTATTTATTTGTTACTTGTAGGATGTTTTTAAAGTGAGCTCAATTTGAGGTAACGAAAAAAATGCAGCTTCGAAAAAGGACAAAAATTGTAATATCAATTTTGCCTCTTTTGTAATTTTCACGGTTTCCTGAAGTAGACACATATAAGCTAAATATATGTGCATATATATTATATTTATCTTAGTGTTTTTTTCTTTTTTTCGCTGTTCGTTTCTTTTTCTTTATATGAATTTACTAAGCAAACGTAGTGATAAAATAGTAGTAGAATTACGGTTCTAGTTGGAATAATATAAGAAAAGAGAGGACAAGGAAACAGGGAAACATCTTGTCTTTCTTTATGTTCATACCTATTCAACATAGTCCTTTTATAAATACGTATTCGTTATTGTATAGTTTTAAAGTAGTCTCTCATTCAAATTCAGCACGATTGACGCAGATCAACCTAGATTGACGGATAAAGACCTTTTGTTATGTTTCAACAAAAAAAAAAAAAAAAACTCTCGATTCTCAGTTATAGGTTTGCCATTCAAGTCTGTTTAAGCTTCTACACGCGATTTGTATTCTTGTGTTGTTACCATATATTGTTTTTCCTTGGGACAATTGCCTATTCTTATTTAATTATTCGGGACATTTCAAGAATAGTTCTTAATGTTCACTACACTGTCTCCAAACTCATCGAATTAGTAATATCATTAAATTTAACAGAAGAACTGATAGTCACACGGACTGTGGGGCACTGTTACTGTTAATCCGAGAAGAATCGTTAACATTATAAAAACCCTGACAATAACTTTAATAAATATGACTATGTTGAAAAAGTGGAAGTTGTCGAATTTGTTCGAATTGGCAGGAAAGGGAAGAGGTAGAAACATTAGTAGTAGTACCAATTGTAATATTAGTAATGGTTATGGTTATGGTTATGTTTGTAATTCCGGAAAGGGTATAGAAAGAAGTGGAGGTAGGGGAAAAGAAATAGGAAAAGGAATAGCGGCAGGAGCAGGAACAGGAGCAGTAAAGGGAACTACAAATTTTATTCAAAAATATAGTAGTTACAATGTTCGTGAAAGTAACAAGTTCAGTAACATACCTCCAGAAGTTCTCAATCAGCCGAAAACGCAAGTTACAGTTTTAAAAAATCAGTTGAAAGTAGCAACAGTACGTACCAATTGTGAAATCCCCACAATAGGATTATGGATAAACAGTGGAAGTAAATATGAAAATAAATATAATAACGGAGTGGCGCATTTTTTAGAACACATGATATTTAAAGGTACAAAAAAAAGAAACAGAATTCAATTGGAAAAAGAAATCGAAAATATGGGAGCACATTTAAATGCCTATACAGCAAGAGAACAAACCGGTTATTATGCAAAATGTTTTAAGAGTGATGTGAAGTGGTGTATAGAAATATTGGGAGATATATTATGTAACAGTGTATTTGATGAAAATTTAATTGAAATTGAAAAACATGTTATCTTAAGAGAAATGGAAGAAGTTAATAAATCAAAGGACGAAGTAATATTTGACAAATTACACATGACTGCATTTAGAGACCATCCACTGGGATATACGATTCTGGGACCTGAGGAAAATATTCAAAACATGAAGAGAGACACTATAATCAATTATATTCAAAAAAATTATACTTCAAACAGAATGGTATTATGTGCGGTTGGTGATGTAGATCACCAAGAAATAGTAAAACTTGCAGAACAACATTTTGGACAAATAAAACCACAACAAACAAGTTTAGTCAAATTAATTGATGATAAGCCTTTTTTTTGTGGTTCTGAATTAATTATAAGAGATGATGACTCCGGTCCAAGTGCACATGTGGCAGTTGCCTTTGAAGGAGTACACTGGAAATCTCCAGATTCCGTTGCTTTCATGTTAATGCAATGTATTATTGGCAGTTATAAAAAAAATGAAGAAGGTATAGTTCCTGGAAAATTATCAGCTAATAGAACTATTAATAATATATGTAATAAAATGACTGTTGGTTGTGCTGATTATTTTACTTCTTTTAATACATGTTATAACGATACAGGTTTATTCGGATTTTATGTTCAGTGTGATGAATTAGCTGTAGAACATGCTTTAGGAGAATTGATGTTCGGAATTACCTCTTTAAGTTATAGTATAACAGATGAAGAAGTAGAATTAGGAAAAATACATTTGAAGAGTCAGTTAATAGGAATGCACGAATCGACATCAACCATGGCTGAAGAAACAGCAAGACAGTTATTAGTATATGGAAGAAATGTTCCATTAGCGGAATTTTTGTTAAGGTTGGATGAAATTGATACAGAAGAAATTAAAAGAGTTGCTTGGAAGTATTTACATGATAGAGATATCGCTGTTGCTGCTATTGGAGCTTTGCATGGAATGCCACAATATACAGATTTGAGACAAAAAACATTCTGGTTAAGATATTAATGTTATTAGGCCTTTTTATATATATCCCTCTACAATAGAAAGGGAAACGGAGAAAAATGTATTTTATGTATAAATCCTTCTCTAGCGAACTTAGAGAACTCCGATAAATATATATACATATGTATATACATATATGTATTGCTGAAGTATCACAGAAAGAACAATAATTAGAACTTGCTTTTCTTAAGAAAACGCATATGATAATTAAGAAATTTATTACAAATTAAAGAATATTCATAATGTTTCTACGATATATATATAAACATGTGCATATTTCTTTTTTACTTCATTTTTATTTCATTTCTACTTTATTTTTTTTCTTTTTTTATAAGAATAATTGGGTTTATTCATATTGTACTCAAACTTTTTTACCCTCTTGGCATTTTCACCATTTTGCAATATTCTTTTGTTTTCTCCGCATTACATGTAAAAAAAACAACAATCCAACACAGGGAGAACAAAATTTTAATTAAACAAAACACTTTTAAATTATATGTAGTACCATTATGTTGATATATTTCTAAAGGCTGTATCTCTTTACACATAATTTACATATTCATAATTATCTTTGAAATATATGTATAAAGGTGGGAATAAAAACGTGCTCGTCAGTGAACTGGATTAAGGAAAATTATAAAATGTGAAAATATGGAAAGAACTAAGTGAATGATTGATTGGTGATAAATGAACCCAGTATTAAAATAGGAACAAAGTAGGTCGCTGGTGATCACTCACTATGATATAAGTTTTAATACATTTTATCGGTACCTTTATGAGCTATTTCATTTTGGTTAAATTATTTATGAACTGAAAAATGTCACATGTTTCTTTTTTTCTATTGTATTATCTGTTTTTCCATTTTATAAAGTATTTTTAAAGGGTAAAAATGTTAATTATGTTCTACAAATATGATATTTATAATATATCTTTTTTTTTTATCAGTCCACTTGCTCTACACCTTAATTCATATAACTTTTTCTTACTAAGAAGAAGTTCCTGTATTAAAATCTTTTTTTTTTTAATTAAACATGTATTTTATTACAGTTGTTTTTTAAAATCTTTTAACCTAAACCTACACATGTTAGGTTATATTAGTTGATTATGGTAGTTGATTATGGTAGTTGATTATGTTAGCTGGTTAAGGTGTTCAGTAAAACATTTCGTATTTATATTTTTTATATGTGGTTAATTTTTCTTTCGTGTTTACTACATTTTTTTATTTCACTGATTTTCCATTTCCTTCATATTGTATTATTTTGTTATGTTATTTGGGATTCTTTCATTGTCTTATATAACTTGCGATTTCCATTTCTCATTTCTCATTCTCCATTTGTCAATTTCCACCTTTCAACTCTTTAAAAAGGGTTTTACAAAATTTATAAAAATAAATATTATAATCAAAAAAAGACAAGGACAAAAACAGAAACAGAAGATAATGAAAAAGAAGAAGAAAAAGAAGAAGAAAAAGAAGAAGAAAAAGAAGTAAAATACTTATGTTTAATTCACCAGTTCGTGTGCATTTTAAAACGAAAAGATACAGAAAACAAAAAAAAAAAATCATAATAATAAAATAATTAGAAATAAAATAATAGAAAAGAGCAGCACATTTAATCAAGTTTAGATTTAATTAAAACACTTATGAAATCCTATATCATTCTATATTCCTGAAATTATTTACAAAAGTATATTCAAAAATCGACAGTTAAAAAATAAAAAAAAAAAAGTATCAAAATGTTTAGTGACACACTGCTAAAGGGAATATGAAAATACGGAAATTAAGGAAATAAGAAAAAAGAGAAAAAAAATCAATATTGAAAACAAGAATATGTAATTAAAAGCTACGATGGTGTGATACATGTGAATACATATATATTTTTTTTCTTTTCTTTTCTTTTTTTTTTTTGAATGTTCAAAATAGCTGGAAGAAATAAAAAAAAAAAAAAAAAAAAAAAAAGAAAAGACACCTTTATTTTTTCTTTTGAATACATGTTTTTTCATGCGTATCAAAAAAAGACACTATATTATTGATTTGTTTATAAATGTAAACACATCAGACATGAATCTTTTTATATATATTTTAATCGTTTAACTTGTTTATTTGTTGAAAGTAACTAAAAAAATCATTTTAATATTCTTTTGTTAAGTAATTTCATATCCATAGGATTTATTTGATCTACTTTAGTTAGTGAAACATTATTGATTATTTGTTATTTGTTATTGTTTTTTTTTTTCTTATTTTCTTTTTTGTTTTATCTGTTGTGTTATTATTCTTTTTCTTATTTTTGTCTTAGAATGTAAAAAGTACAAAGGAAATGGAAAAAAAATTCTTGCCTCCAATGAAGTATCGTGTATATATTGATACAAATGTGATGAGCAATATCCTATCGACCAAGACACTTTATTCTATCAACAATCCGAAAAACAAATAAACACAAGAATTAGAAATTAGGAAATGGATATGAAAACAAATATGAATATGACAAGCAACATAAATAATAACATGAATACGAATATGAATATGAATATGACTAGCAACATCGACAATAGAGATTCTAATGGTAATAATGTGAATTGGAATACGAGGAATGCAAATTTATTAAATTCAAACATGAGCAATATAAGTCATATAAGTCATATCAGTGGAGTTAGTGGAGTTAGCAATTTAAGTAGTATGAGTATGAATATGAGCGGTGTAAACAAACATGTGATAAACGGTCAAGCTCCAGTAGAAGAAGAAATAAATAATCATCAACAAATATACGGAAATACATATCAAAATAAAACAAATGTTGATGAAGCATTAATTTCAAGAGGAAACGATTTGGTCAGAAAGGGAAATGATTTGAATTTTAAAGAAACCATTGTAAATGTGAATAATATGGAAAATAATTTAAATTTTAATAATTATAATAATAACAATTATAACAATAGTAATAATAACAATAATATTAATAATAATAATAATAATAGTATTATTAATAATAATAATAATAATGAAGAAACAGAATTGTCAAAAAAAACAAAAGGAAATCTTAAAAGCATAACACATTTTGCTAAATATTTATTCTTTATAGCTAAGAAAATTGCATATTTGAATACTAATGAACAAAAAAAAATCTTAACAAATGAAGAAATGCAAAAAGCCTTAGTAAAACATTTAATATATAAATTAAATAAAATTCTTTCTTCTTTAGTCAATGTTAACATTATGCAATATACAGAAAATGAAAACTTAAAAGCAGAAGTAGAATACTTGTGCTTAAAAAATAGTAATCTGTCTTTAAATAAAATAAGATCCATGCTCAAAAAATTAGATGATAGTAATATAAATTATAAATACATGTTACATGTTTTATTGAAGCTAAAAGCATATGAAGATGAACACAGAATGGAACTTGGGGGTGGAAAATCAGGAGAAGATGCTTCATTCTATGGAAACCAAGTAACACAAAATGTAGAAGGAGGAACAAACAAAAACCCTACAAATCATATTCAAAACACACAAATGGGAATAAAAAAAGAAACGAATGACATGTATCCAAATCAAGGCATGTATCCGAATCAAGATATGTATCCAAATCAAGAAAATCAAAATAATCAAAACAACCACTCCATTGTATCCAATAATTTGACAAACAATTTCTCTGTCAACGTTAATGACAGTAGTGCCCTTGGGAACCAAACGAAACAAATGATGAATGGAGGAAATAACGTAAATGGGACAATGGGAAGTAATGAAAATTTTCGAAACATATCAAGAGTAGATGGAACCATGTTTTCGCCAAGAAATCAAAATTATAACGACAGTAATGTGACGATGTCAAATGAATGCAATAGAACATATATATCAGAGAAAAGTCGACTCGATATGCAAAACGAAAATAAAAGAAATGATATATTAGTGAGTAGGGAAAACGAAAAAAGAGAAATAGTGGAAATAAATACCATAATTGAAAATCAAATTATAATTCAACAAGACAATTTAGTTAATAAAAGTTTATTTTCGTCAGTTATTTTGAACGAAAGATTTCATAATTTTGATATTGATGAAAATTGTTTAATAAAAGATCTTATATACCCTTTACAAGGTTTAAATGGACAATATATAAAATTCAATAAATCTGAAGATATATTTTATGTCTATAATAAAAGAATTAGTATAGGTTTAAGTCATCTAATTAATATTGTTAGTAGTGTAGGAGTACTTTTTCGAAAAATTAAAAATTTTTTAGATCTTTCAGATACAGAAATAAAAAATAAAAGTATATACATTTATGGTAAAGAATATGAAGCCAATGATTTGTCTGATTATAAAATAAAAAATAGACCAAAAAAAGAACAAAACAAAGAAAAAGAACAAAAACACATTCATGTGCAAGTGGGAGAATCTTATCCAGTTAAAAAAGAAGTGAACGAATTACATTTGAATACTGGTAAAGAGAAAGAAAAAGGAAAAAAACAACAACACTCCCATTCTTTTTCTTCTTCTCCGTCATCTGTTTCAACGTCGGCATCTTCTTCAATGAAAAGAAAAACAAATATAAAATATAATAGAAAAGAAAATACAAAAAACCAACGAATTATAAAAAAGAGAAGTTTAGTAATAGACGCTCTGTATCAAATAATAAGAAATTATATAAACGAATATTATAAATTACTATCTTATATTGAAAGTGATATAAATGAACATATACATAAAAATACACTCTATGTTGGAATTAAAAAATTCTATCTTTTGCTTCATAATTCTTATAAAATATTAAGAGTTTTACTTAATGTTATAGATGAGTCTCTACGAAATAATGGATGTCAGTTTTTATCTTTTCTTTATTCCAAATCCCAAACATATGATTATGAGGAACAAAATATTTATAAACATATTTTACAAAAATGTATAAAACCGATTAATGAAATTCTCAAAACATGGATAGAAGAAGGAGTGTTGAGAGACCAATTTAAAGAAACCTTTATTTCAACAAATAAACAAGTATATTCAGAAGAAATCTGGTTTAAAAAATATTTCTTAAATTATAATAATATACCTTTATTCTTAACAGTAAATACAGCCAGAAAAATATTATTAACAGGAAAAAGTGTTCATTTGATCAACTTTTTTGGTAGTAGAAAACATGCGACTGGCCAAGGAACTGGTGAAAGAGATACAGAAGACAAAGAAGATAGAGAAAATGGAGAAGGGAATGAAAATGAAGATGGACAAGAACAGGAGTTAACAGAACCACAAGTTGGAGAAATGACACAACATGATACAAATAAAGGAGGAAGAAACAACACTATTATTAAAAAACGATATAATTATAATAGTGATATATTGTGTAATGATACTAATGATGACGATGATGATATGTTGAAAAATACAAAAAGAAGTGATGCTTGGATTGTAGAAAATGATAGAAATTATATAGAAAGAAACAACATGTATAGTAATACTCATAGAAGTATTGTTACAAACGTATCAGAAAAAAATATAAGATTTGTACAAAAACAAAAGAGAAAACAATACAGTAGTAGTGGTAGTAGAAGTAGGAGTAGAAGTAGAAGGAAAAGGACAAATGATATTATAGAAGAAGATGATGATGAAGATGATGAAGATGAAGATGATGATGATGATAATGATAATGATGATACAGAAGAAGAAAAAGAAAAAGAAGAAGAAGAACATCGATTAATTGATATATTTTCAGTTGATGATATAAATATATATATAGAAAATATAGAAAATTATATTAAGAGAATATCAGAAAAAAAAAACAAAAAATTAATTTCCTTATTGATAAAAAAATTTGATTTATATGATCACTTTCGAGCATTTCGTCATTTTCTGTTTTTAGTGGATGGAGATTTGTTTGAAACGATTTTTGAAAGTATGAAAACGGATTTATATATGAATGCAGAAGAATTAAAAAGACATCATTTGAACAATAAATTAGACATATGTGTAAAATCTGCATCTATTTTTACTTCCAATCCCAATATTATAAAAAGATTAATATTAGAAAAGTTTAATATAAAAAGAGGAGATATTGGATGGGACGTATTAGTTTTTGATTTTATAGTAGATAAACCATTAAATATTATATTTACAAAAAAAATTAAAAATATATATAAAAGTATAAATGTCATATTAATCAAATTGAAAAAAATCTTATGTGAGTTGTCAAATATGTGGTATCTATTTACTCATTTATTTAAAATAATTAACTTAGTTTATTATAATTCAGTTTTTACTTTCTGTAATATTATAAGAAATGAAATGTTTCATTTTATTCAAAATATATTATCTTATTTTTATTACGATGTTATTGATACCAATTGGCGTGAATTTAAACAAAAAATATTCTTATGTAATGATCTCGATGAATTGATAAAAGCTCATCTAATTTATATAACTCAAATTCAACAAGATTTATTTTTAGAAAACCATTATTCAGAAGACATTCTATATTATCAAGATGGAATTTATTATGATGGAATCTATTCTGATGATACAGATTCTTTTAATTTAAATGCATCTTTTGATCTCACAAATGTAGATATGTTACATGGAGCAGATAGAAATGATGATGCTTTCTTATTATATAAATATAATGAAGAACAATCAAATAAAAATAATTCTACAGAAACAGGAACAAAAACAGAAACAAAAACAGGATCAAAAACAGGATCAAAAAAAGGAACAAAAACAGGAACCCAAAACGCTAATTCTATTAATAATAATAATAATAATAATAATAACAATAATAATAATAATAATACATCACCTAATAAAAATGTTGATTTAGAAACACATATATGTTTAAACAAAATATTAGATATAATAACACGATTCATTAATTTGACAAGTGCTCTAATTTCTTCAGTTTGTGAAAATTACTCAGATATTAAAATGTTGACCGAACAAAGAAAAGAAGAAAAAGAAAATTTTGAAAGTGACGTTGAATATATCAATAATTATATTAATTATAATATCATAGGTGAAAAAACAATAAAAGACATTAAAATGTTGTTAAAATATTATAGAAATTATATATATAAATTTATATGTTTACTTTTAAGTGAAAATAAACACACACAAGCAAATGCTCGTAATACAAAAAGAGATAGACTTTATTCTCTACGCCTTTTAGCATCCAGATTAGATTTTAATTTATATTATGTCAATATTTCAAAATCTATAGATGGAAAAGGAGGAAGAATGTCTTTTTTTAATTCAAGACAAATCAAAAATGTGCATCGTTAAAAATGAAAATGTATATATAATATATAATATAATATATAATATATAATATATATATATATATATACATCATATATGTATATTAAAAGAAATAAAAAAAAATAGAGTAATATAAACAAATAAACTTCATTTTATTACTCTTTTTATATTGTTTTTTTTTTAACAAAAATTAAAGATAACATATACATATTTATATGTATATATGTAAAAAAAATATATTTGATGAAAGAAGTTGCTACTTCTTTTTTTTTGTATTTCATGTTTCATTTTCTGTGAGTGAACTAAAAGCATCGTTTTAAAAAAGTAATTCGATTTTCTTTTCTAATTTACTCTATACACTTCTATATACATATATATATATATATAAATATATACATACAATTTTTATAATTATATTGTTCCATATATGTCAATTAATAACACATATATTTCATTTTCTTTTTCCTTTTGCTTTTTTTTTTTTTTTGGGAGGGTTAGGAGGGGATATGAATGTTTCCTTTTGTACTTTCACTCTTAAGAGAGAACACAGTTCATTCAGGAATGTGTTTTTTTCTTAATTCTATCGATATGTAAATATATCCTTTATTATTTATTATTTATTTTTATTTTTGTTTTGAATGTATAACGAAATTGGCAGTATTTATTTCTATCTAAAGAAGATACAATTTTCCATTGTTTCTTCGATTTATCTAGAATATAAATATGTGATCTGCTTCACTAGAAACTACAATTTTATTTTTATTTTGAATTTTATTTTGAATTTAATTTTGAATTTAATTTTGAATTTAATTTTGAATTTTATTTTGAATTTTATTTTGAATTTTAGTTTTCATTTCAAATATTTCCAATTTTTGTTGATATCATTTGATTTTAAAAGTTTCCGAAAGTTTTTTAGAAAATTTCCTTAACGTACAATTAAGGTAGTAGGTGGTTACAACTTAAATTCAGGAATCTTAATTTAAATTGGGGTTTAAATTTACACTTATGTTCAAGTGTAAGAACATATACAAATATAAATACAAATAATAAATAACAAATAATAAATAATAAATAACAAATAATAACTAACAAGTTTATGTCGAAATTTCAGTTTAGGTTTAGATCTAAGTCTAGTCTATATTCAAGTTCAAGTTTGAATTGAGAAGGAAAAGAAAAAAGAAAAAAGAAAAAAGAAAAAAGAAAAAACATCAAACAAAATAATATTAAAGAAAATATTGCAAACAGAACTGATAATAGTAACAATACACAGAACCAATCAGTTGTACAGATTGGTTGAAACCAATTTACAAAATAAGGCTTCTTGTATGATCTACATAAAAAAAACACAATGTTCATTAGTTGATTTAGACAAACTGAATAAGAAAGAAAAGAACAAGCAAAAAAAAAAGAAAAGCAAAAAAAAAAAAAAAAGGAATCAAATTAAAACAAAACAAACCAATATAATATAAATTATGACCTTAACAAATAAGTTGGATTATAATAAACATTTAGAAGTAATCCTTTATTTAAAATAGTCTCCTCTCATAAAAATGATTAACAAAATAATTCCTTATATTTAACAAATTAACACATTAATAATTTAATAAATAACATAATTAATAATTTAATATATAACATAATAATTTAATAGATAACATAATAATTTAATAGATAACATAATTAAAAATTTAATAGATAACATAATAATTTAATAAATAACATAATAATTTAATAAAAAAACATAATTAATAATTGAATTAATTACTTGTATGCTACTCTTTAATAATACTAATTTTCTGTTTCTCTATTTAACAAAGTCCAAATTTTTCTTTCTTCCTTCAAATTTTAATGGTAATCCATCTACACTTTTCTTTATCTGAATGTTTTTTTCTATGCCTAACTCAGTATTATGTTTATTACAAAACCTTTTATTAATATTGATATTGTTATCTTTATTTTCTTTAATCTCATTGATACTGTATAATTTTTTTTGTTTAGGTCCAAAAGCAGAAATATTCAAATTATTAAAATCATAAGAATATAAAATATCTTGTCCTTTTTGTGTAGTGTTGTTTTTAGAATAATTATATCTTGGAAAAGAAAAAGGGAAAAAAGAAAATTGGAAATAACGGAAAATCGATTTTGTTTTATCTCTTTTTAAGTAGATCTGTATATATCGGTTGGTCTTTTTAATTCGATTTATTTCATGTACAAAAAAAATAATTTGTTTTTTACAATTATTTGGTTTTATCAACATAAAAGGATATAGTAATAAACATTTATTATTATAATCAAAAACAGCCCGTAAAATAAAAGAATTATAAAAAGATAAAAAACAAGTATAAAAAACCAATGTACCCAAAGATAATATATATCCAAAAAAAGAAGGCAAAAAATTTAATTCAATAAAAGAAATAGTTAAAGAAGATAATAAAATACCTCCTAAAAACACTTTATTTATTTTTTTTTTAATTTCTTTACTTTTTAATTCAATATCAAATAAAACAATTTTAGAACATTCCACATTATTTCTATTCTTTATTTTTGTGAAAATTTAAAAAAATTCTTTTCATCATCTTCATTTGTATATAACGTATGAAATAGAACACGTTCTTTTTGAAAAAAAATATTGTCGCCTCACACCTGTTGTCAACAATTTTCAA